>JARFYF010000076.1:228364-238796 GCA_030265395.1 Rhina ancylostomus
GCATGGAATCCATGTGCTGGACAACAAGGCATTAATGGAGCCAAATTGAGGACCAGAACTCAGAACCATGACAAATGGTTTCTGCCATGACACAGACGAAATTCAGAGAACAGCTGAAGATCAAGATGAAATGCACTTTTATGTTGAATTGCTGAAATACTTAAATGTAAGGAAAATTGGAAAGAATCTCAGCATCAGAAATCCATCCCATCTCATCGAAATGTCACTTCTCCCACGTCGGTCTCTGAAGTAGGCGAAGTGGGAATAGCCCTCGACTCCCGGTCATGACATCAATGTTATTTCCTTGTTGATAGCAGGAAACGTATTGACATTTCTCAACTCCAACGGGATTCCCCTTTCAGGCACATCTTCCCTTCGTCTCCCCCCTCCACTTTCCGCAGTGATCGCTCCCTCGGTGACTCCCTTGTTTACTCGTCCCTCCCCACCAATCCCCGTCCAGGCCTCTATTCCTGCAACCGCGCTGAGTCTTACACCTCTCCGGCATCTCCTCCCTCCTCCTATTCAGGGCCCTAAACAGTCCTAGGTGAGTCGGTCATGCATATCTGAATCGATCGGCTTCATTTATTGCATCATGCGCTTCCAGTGCTGCCCCCTCTGCATCAGTGAGATGAAACGCAGATTGGGGAATCTCTCCTTCGACAACATACGCTCCATCCATCAGGTTCTCCCGGTGGCTCGCCACTTTCTTTCCACGTCGCATTACTACACTGTCATGTCATTACACGGCCTCCTCGACTGATGAGTTGAGGCTGGACGCAAATTGGAGCAGTCATGCCTCATATTCCGTCTCGTCAGTATTTAATCTGGCGGCATGAACATCGATCTCTCTGACTTCCGGGAACCACTCCCCTCTGTCCCACCTGCACATTCACCCCTTCTCCTTCCCCAACCCGGCCTCTCTGTCTGTCCATAAGCCACGCATTCGACCATCGGTTTCCTTCCACGGCCTCATTTCATATATTGCATGGTCCACTGGCCTCTCCAATCAGATTCTAACTTTTCCAGCTTTTGCTCATTTTCTCCCATTATCTCCCAGATTTTTACCTAATTCGCACTCTCTCCTCTCTCACCTGCCCACGATCTCCATCCCCCCTGGATCCACCTATCACTCGAACTGCTCTTGCTCTTTCGCCACACCCACCTTTATATGCTGGTTATCTCCCCTTTCTTTCCAGTCATGATGAAAGGTCTCACCCCGAAACGTCGGCTGGCCTATTCCCTCCATAGATGCTGCTTGTCCCGCAGTGTTCCTCCAGCATTTTATTTCTGTTGTAATGGGTTGACATTGTTTGGACCCACGGAACTGAGATCACTCGCCTGTCATCAGGTCCAATAGGAATCCCCTCCAGCTCGTAACGAAACGATGACATTCACTGACAGATGAGGAGAAGCTGCAGGTTAGCTACCCTGTGTGGACCGGCCTGGAGACGACATTGGGACCAGAGTGAACATAATGTTTGGTGCAATTTATGATTCACAACTCGTTCACAACATTTAACAGTACAACCTCACTCATGCGTCTCCCATCTGTTCCGTAGTTTACCCTGCTAGCAGCTCCAACGCGGTCTTTGACCCTGCAGAATTCTCAGACCAGCTTTGTGCACGTGAATCCTGACATATCAGAAATAAGCCTTTGTGGAACTCCTCTCTGTTCAATGTTCACTCCGTCCTGAACAGCCGTTACCCGAGCACCGTCATCCCTTGTACGAATGTTGTAAGCATCAATAAATTCCTAACTGTTTTGCTAATCTCAGGAAGGTACATGGTTATTTTGCATTCTTTGAAGGGAAAAACACAAATCACTCTCATGAAGGCAGCGAACATTTATTGCAGTCTTTCTCTCAAAGATATTCTTGCATCAATAGGAAGATTGTACCAGCACAGACAATATTGTCGAAGGCCCTGATGTTGCATCTGCACGATCCTTTTGCAATCTTTGAGCCTGAATATCCCAACTTCAACGATCTCTGTATTCCCCTTCCAAGCGTCATCGCCATGGGATTTTGTCACCAACAAATTTGGATGCATGACACTTGTCGAGCTCTTGCCGTGGGTTTTGAGCAGCTGCGACCCGAGCGGCCCACCGGGATCACAGACTGCAAACTGGAAGAATGGTGGAAATGCATTTCTGCAGTTTTCTGTCGGGTAACCGGTCACACATTTAAATCGGTACTTTCCTCCCAATAACACGGATTCGAATTATGTTGACGGATATCTTGCGTATTCCCTGACTAACGTTATCCCGAAAATACAAACATGCCACCTCCAGAGATCTCTCTGACCTTCTGACCCCATTTAAACCGCAGCAAACTCCAAATCTCTTACAGACTGTCAATTAATATTTGGCTTCCTTGACCCCTCTTGATTCTTCCGAATGTTTGATAGTTCTCCAACTGCCCTATTTATACATCGTTACAACAAATCCCCGCATTTAGCTAAAACACATTACACAGTGCTTTTCCGTTTCCATCTCCGTGGCATTTTTAATCAGAGAGTTATTTTTTTTCCGAGCCTTCTTCGGGATAGAACGTCACCGACGTTCTTTCTTTAATATTTCTGCCTTTTTTCCTGAGCTTAAATCCAATCCACCACGTCTCAATTTTCGAGACCCCAACAGTAATATATAGATTGGTAGATTATATATATATATATACACACACACCTACACAGACGCACACACATACACACACAAACACACACACACACACACACACACACACACACACACACACACACACGCACACACACACATAAATAGTACACACATGCATACACATGTGGAAAACTGGTTTGTTATTCTCACGTGTTCTGCGAAACCGTGACAACGTTTGTTTTGAATGCCATCCACAGCGAACATTTCATCACATCATTGCATTGAGGTAGTGCCATGGAAACATTTACAAAATGCTGCAAAAATTTTCTTCTTCAGTGAAGGAAAGTGCAGTGCAAACAGACAATAAGGTGGAAGCCCGCAATGAGGTCGATTGCGAAGTCAAACATTCATCGTGCACTGGAGAACCGTTCAATGGTTTTATAACAGTGGGATAGAAGCTGTCATTGAGCGTGATGTAACGTGCCTTCAGAGTTTTGTGCCTTCTACCTGATGGGAGGAGACCGAACAGAGAATATTAGGGGTATAAAGGATCTTTGATTTTATTCCCAGCTTCACCGAGATTGCAAGAAGTGCAGACAGAGTCCACACACAGGAGACTTGTTTCCATGATGTGCTGAACCGTGTCCACAACTCTCTGCAGTTTTATTTCTAGGTCACGGCCAGGTAATCAGAATAAGGTTTATTTTCACTGCCATATGGCGTTAATGTTGTTGTTTTACGGTACAAGTGTAGTGCAAAGACATAAAATCACTAAAATTTACAAAATAAATAAATAATGTAAAAAAGAATAGCAAGAAAGTCTCCAAGGATTCATGGACCCTTCAGAAATCTGATGGCGGAGGGGATGAACCTGTTCTTACATCAAAGCTTACACTTGTAATCCACACTTAATTTCTTATCAAATTGTTTTGTCGTCGTTGTGGAATTCCTTAAAAACATAAAATGAAGTAGCAGCCCTTTTCCATATTTGGAGGTAAATGTCAATCTACGGCACCCGCTTTCCTTGAGGTACAGCTGGTTCTGTTGTGGAGGTCCTTAGGGATAGAGCTGGGTTGTTTCCTGCTCCATCAACCATCGCTGTATTCAAAGTCCCCTGTTGTTCCTTGATTTCACGCGAAGTGAACCCAAGTGGCTGAAGATCGGCTTCTGAGATGTTTGCAATCTGAGGAAGAGGCCGAAAGATATTACCTGCTTGACACTTTGAGAACATGGATACTGTAGCTCGGCTGGAATATCCAGTCTTTGTCATGGCCTACCTGAATATCCCAACAGTAACCGAGCTGAAAGACCCTCTGCTGCTCCGGATATGGATGTGCTTATATTTACATGGAGGGATGTATCGGTAGACAGTGGATCAGCAGGGAACAGTGGACTGCAGACGGCGAGAGAATAGAGGAGGAAACCTGAGTGAGGAAGCACCGGATTGTAAACCTGTTGGACTTTTCATCATAAGCAGTACGGATGGGGGATGGGTCGAAGATTGTTTGGAGAAACGGACGTTGTTCTCGTTGAAGCTGAGAACTTGAAGAGGAGATACAATGGATGCTTTCGAAATGTTGAGACGCCGATTGTGGCATTTCTCAACCGCAATGTGTTCCATCAGTCAGTAACTCGTGTCAATCCCATCGGTCCTTATCCACCCCTCTCCAAAAAACATTGTACACCCGTCTCATTCAGCTGACGGGTCATATCTAAATTCGGTCAAAAAAAAAACATGCCTCATGATGATGCCCAGTGCTGTACTCTGTGTTCCTGTGCCTCTCAGGCTTCCAGCAACGGGAACACTTTCCCTCCGTCATTCAAACAATTTCAGAACTTCTGCCCAATTGCATAGTTTCCTCTCAGCCTTCCTTGCTCCAATAATCAGAACTGTAGCAACGATCGCGGACGTTCCTCGCCCGAGATCACCGGAAAAAGAGCAGAGGGGCGTGGCGAGACAGGAGCCGGCAGTGATTGCTGAACCGAGGAGGGGTGAAGGATGAAGGGCAGATTAAGCCAGGGAGAGGAGGGGAGGGGAGTGGTGGTTTTGGAAGATGAGGCAGTGGGGTGATAGATAAAAGCAGATGAAACAGGAGAAACAGATCGACCAGTTGGAGAAGGGGAGGTGAAGGTGAAGACAGCGACAAGGGTGAGAAGCCGGAACACAAACACGACTTACATTGGATTCTGTGAACTAAAGAAGATAACACTGAGAAACATTAGGGACGAGGTGAAGGGCAGACGGAACCTCGATCAAACAGAGTTAGTGAGTAATACAGCAGGGAAACAGGCCGTTCGGCTCAACTGCTCCATCCGACCACCGCATTCTTGCTTGTTGCAATTTCCCGCCTTCGGCCGATAACCCTCCAACTCCCTCCCCTCCATGTACCTATCCAAATGCCTCTTAAATGTGACAATTGTACCGGCCGCAACAACTCCCTTTAACAGGTCTTTCCAAATATTTACTGCCCTCTGTGTGAAGAAGGTACATCTCAGGGCTCTTTTAAATCTCTTCCTTCTTATCTTTTTTATTTATGCCGGTCCATTCATGGACTCTACAACCCTGCGGGAAAGTCTGTGACCGACCTCTTTATTCATACAGTCTTGACTTAATTAGCTACTGTGAGATCACCTTTCATTCACCTGCGCACTAAAGAATACAGTCAAGCGGTGCCAACCTCTCTCTATAAATCAGGCCCTCTAGTCCAGGCAGCATCCTCGTAAATCTCAAGTGTGCGCTCTCCAGTTTAGTAATGTTTTACTGTAACAGCGTGACGTAAATAGTACACAACACTGCAAGAGAAACCTCACCAAGCCGTGTAGAGCTGCAACGTATTGCCACGACTCCTAAATTCGATGCCTTTATTCTGTCCTTCATTCTCAAGAAGGCAACATCCACTCCACGTTTACCTCTTCCTCTGTCAAGCCCCAAGCTTCGGTAATCTGGAGCACCGAGTTGACAGTCATGCCGTTGCCTCAGCCACGTTTCTGTTATGGCCACAATATCGCAGTTCCTAAAGGCAATCCAAGCCCTCAGTTCGTCCGCTTCACCTGTGTAACCACGTGAGTTGAAATAGATGCAATCTGAAGCAGTGGTCCCACCTGCCCTTTCACTGTAAACACTGCGATTCTGATTGAAGTGCTCACACGCTTTGGTCGCTGCACGTACTGCTGTCTTCTCACTGTCTTTATTATCCGGAGCCCAACCCCATGCCCATCAAGTTTATAAGTCGTCCATGATGGCAAAATCAATATTCCCCGGCTGAGATAGTTATCCCCGTCCAGTTGAAGTGCAACTCATTCGTCTTGTACAGGTCGCCTCTACCCCAGAAGAGATCCCAATGATCCAAAACACGGAATCCCTTCCCCTGCTCCAGCTCTTCAACCACTCATTGATCTGGCCTGTCTTTCTTTTCATGGACTCAGTATCACGTGGCATCGCGAGTAATCTGGAGCTCCCTATCCTCAAGGACCTGCATTTCAATTTCTAATCTAACTCCCTGTACTCACTGTACAGTATCTCATCCCTTGTTCTGCCTTTGTCGTTTGTAGCAACGTGAACAATGACTTCTGGCTGTTCGCCCTCCCCACAAGGACTTCCTACAGACTCTCAGAGACATGCTTGATACTGGCACCGGGAGGTAACACACCATCCTGGCATCTCTTCTGCTGCCACAGAAAATCCTGTCTAACACCTCATGGTCGTGTATGAATTCACCATCGCCCTGTCGAACTGCACCCTTTCCCTCTGAACCTCAGAACCAGTCAGAGTGCCGGAGACCTGACTACTGCTGCTCGCCCCTGAAAGAACATCCCCTCAACGGTATCCACTGAGGCAGACCTGCAAGTGTGTGAATGACCCCAGAGAATCCCCGCACTGAGTCGCGATGCCTGTTACTTTCGGTGGTTGTCACCCATCTAGATTAATCCTGCACCTTGGATGCCACCACCTCACCGAAGCTGTCACGAGTGAAGACTTCAGCCTCTCCAATGGCCACAAATACACCCACTCCAGCCCCAGTTCCTTGAAGTGGTCTGTCAGGAGCTGCAGCTGGGTGCAGTTCACACAGATGTACTCATCAGGGAGACTGTGAGGTTTTCTGACTTCTCACATCTTGCACGAGTATCATTCCACTACCTTTCTGCCCACACTGAATCAGCAACGAACGATTAACAACAATCTTGCTTGTTCCTACCTGTGCCTTCTCAGTGAAACCTGTTTATAGATCCACTTTCATTCCCCACAACTGAAACACTTATCTTAGCCTCTTCCCGCCAAAAGCACTTGAGCTAAGGCATCAACTTCCGACTCTTAAGCTGGCCAACTCCAAAAATGGCCGCTCCACTTAACTCTAACTTCTATTTTTTGGCTGCTGTTAGTCAGCCAATTAGCCATTCAACTGTGAATACCAAATTTCAAATGTGCATCTTTTAGAGCCATGTTACGTGAAACTCACCAGCAAGTCAGAGAAGTAACCCGTTTAAACTCTCGAGCCTCTCGCTTTAAGTCCTGGCTCCTGTTAAGTGAAACTTAACAAGAGTGTCGCGCTGGAGTTCACGTTTCCAGGATAAATGTGAAATGACCTGAGAAGTGACTGCAGATTGAAACAAGTAAATTTCCGTAATCCACTTTCAGACTCTGAAAAACGGAGATCTAGCACTGAACCTTATAATTGAATGAGAAGCAATCTTCACTTGCACGGCGAGGAATTATTTAATCCCAACCACTGAAAGCTGCGGAAGGCGAGTTGCTCAATATAATTCAGACGGCAGTCAATATATTTCTGGACACCAAATGCATCAGTGTATTTGGAGATGGAGCAGTAAGATGGTGCTGTGACCGAGTCTGGGACCGTGTTGAATGGCGGAGACGACCGCAATTGTCCAGTCATGTTGTTGGGCTTTCGGCACTTCCATGTTTCTCACTGCCTCCTCAATGGGAAATTGTCATCAATCAGCGTGTGAATCTTCTCTCGAGTTCGCCCCTGCAGATGGTAGTGTGTAACCCACCCGTTCAACTTATCCAGTTATAACTTGTCTGAGAATTTCAGTGTAACGTTTGTATTCAGCAGAAATAAATGGCAGGGGAATGTTACACGAGTGCAGAAAAGCAATTAGTTAACGGACATTATCTAATCATTCAGAACACTAAACCCAGAGTACGAGCCGGTTTCATTACCACCATTTAGAGGTGTCGGGGCTTGAATGTTTCACCAATTCATTGACCCATGCGAGGACAACTCCGCAGGTTGGATTAAATGTATTTGTATTTCCATGAGCCGAGTTAAATATTGTAAGGTGGGTAAATCTCGCCGAATTCAACTGCCGTCTCGGCAGAAACGAACGTTTCACACAATAAGAAAACAAAGGCTGCGCCTATTGAAAGTCTGACAGGGATATAGCGGCAGACCCGTATTTAATAAAGAATTGAATTGAAATTTATTCACAATATTACTTAAATATTTAGGTGCCCGTTCTTCAAAATATTATTCTTAGTTTGTGGACAGAAACCGTGCATCACAACAAAGACTCTGAACGGTGTTGACACGTTGCTCAGTTGTCCGGAAAAGTAGCATTAATTCCTCGCTTCAATTCAATCCCAGGGGAGAGACTTTGCAACAGATATGAGGGCTGTGTCTATGACCCGCTGTCAGTTGGCATCCAGCACGAAGTTGTGGACTCCAGTTTCTCCACTTCGCCGCCGGGATGAGGATTGTAGTTGCTGCTTATCCATTTCACCTGCTGCCTCCAATTTTACAGGCATCAGTGGTTTTCTACCCGATTATAGCAGCCTTTGGAATTCCGGGTAAGTGAAACACAAACGTTAGGAATCGTCGACGAAATATTTTCCTGATCTTATCTCAGCAACAGATTGACTTTTATTCCCTCCTTTTGTTGACAAGCGGAATAAGTTGTGGCCGCTTCTTCTGGCGCTCTTGAAATCGGTACCTTCTCGATTCGTTAACCATGAGTCGGATTTACACATCTCCAGGTTTTGCTTACTTTAATGTATTTCTGACGTGTTTTCACTTGAATGTCACAGCTGTCATACAGAAGGATTATGTTCCTTTTGTGTGTCCGTGCATCAATTGACTAACTGCCCACTTCGGTTACGTCCGCCCATAGGCAGTCTGATCGCTCTCGCATTTAGCTTGAGATGTTCCTAGATCCCCCGTTGCCGAGTCCAGGCTCATCGACAGCCGCTCAGAACCTACGCATGGGCCGAGAATGGCAGTAGTCAGCAGAACGACTGCAGTGTCGTTGATCTGGATCTGGTTATCCCCACTGCGTTACAGTGATGCTCAACATTATACATCGCCACCCCAACCCCTGCCGAGGGTGGGATTGCACCTCGTGCAGGAACACAGATTCGCAGCCGGCTCTCTCCGCTGAACAGTTGATATTTTCTTTTCTTTGCATTTCACCTGCAGATCCAGGGAGGGAGCTATATTCTGCAAAATCCCTTCCTGATGCGACAAATCTGCCCGGGGAATCCATGACCCCGATGGAACCATCCACGCGAGGCTCCTTCTCCTGGTGAAACGGAGCTGATATTTTCCATTCACAGCTTTGCAAAATGTCACTGCACCTCAATCCTTAAAGAGGACTTTCAGACATGTAAATGTACGTCTCCATGTAAATCTACTGGAGTCATAGAGTCACACAGCACAGAAACAGGGTCTTCGTTCTCTATCGTCCACGTCAACCAAGCTGCAGACATGAGCTTGTCCTATTTAACTACTTGTTTGACCATTTTCCCCTGAAACATTTCTATCCATGTGCTTGTCAGAAAATAGTTTAAACCTTGGCATTGTACCGGCATCCACCACTTCTTCTGGGAGCTAGTTCCACATACCTGCAATCCTCTCAGTGAAAATATTGCTCCTCATGCTCCGTTAAATCCTTTACCCTTCACATTATCCAAATGTGTTCCAGATATATACCGTCGTATCCCAGGGAAGAACCTGTGAACATTCACCTCATCAATTTCTTCATGATGCTGTAAATATTTACATGGTCACACACCAGCCTCTTTCTCTCCGGGTAAAAAAGTTCTAGGTTTTTTCATCTTTACTTTTAAATCACGCCTTTCAGGCTTGCCAACATCATTGTGAATCATTACTGTACCCCTTTCCGCTCATTCCATCATTCCCAAATCCATTCGAACAGAAATGCACGGAGAATTCTCAAAGTGGTCCATACAACGTCTATCACATGACGTCCCAACTCTTGTACACATGAAAAACTTGACAAATTCACGGATTTCCCGGTCCAAATGTTTCTTTACCTCATTTTCCACCATCTCTTTCAGAACGAATTAAATGCTTTCCACGGTTCCTGCAACAAGCGCGAACTAAAGACAGGCAGGTCCTGTCTTACGAACATGATCGACTTTTTTGAGGATGTGACTAAGCACATCGATGAGGGGAGAGCGGTGGATGTAGTATATATGGAATTCAGTAAGGCGTTTGATAAGGTGCCCCATGCCAGGCTTTTGTAGAAGGTGAGGAGATTCGGGATCCAGGGGGACATTGTGGTGTCGATCCAAAACTGGCTGGCCTACAGAAGGCAGAGAGTGGTTGTTGAAGGGTCGTATTCTAAGTGGAGGTCGGTGACCAGTGGTGTGCCTCAGAGGTCTGTATTGGGACACTTACTCTTTGTGTATAAATTTCTATAAATGACCTGGATGAGGAGGTCGAGGGGTGGGTTATTAAGTTTGCGGACGACACGAAGGTTGGGGGTGTTGTGGATAGTTTGGAGGGATGTCAGAGGTTACAGAGGGACATAGATAGGATGCAGAGTTGGGCTGAGAAGTGG
>JARFYF010000076.1:292309-315813 GCA_030265395.1 Rhina ancylostomus
CTTTGTGAAGATCCAGTTCGTGTTGGGATTCCTCTTCTGATCTCCGAGGCAAGATTCCTTCCAGTTACTGCCTGTGTCTGTCCTGAGGAAGTATCCTGACTCCAGTCTTGTATCAGTGTGCCGCATTTGGGTTCTCTGTGAGTTTGCTGTGGATCAATATTGTGACATCAAGTGGAGACATAAAGTAGGAAACTCGAAGCTATTTTGCTTAAAATCTGTCATAGAGAAAATATTGGACACTATTATGCAGGCTGTTGCAGTGGGAAAATCCAAGGTTGTCGAGCAAAGTGACAGGAGCTTGTGAAGTGAAAGTCTGTTTGAATAAATTATTAGTGATCTTCCTGTTGTGGATAAACGATTACCGGAGACCTACTACAATTGTATTAACAGAAATAATTGATAAATTGTCACATAAACAATTTATCAATTGTTTATGCAGTTATACATGCAGAATGTAGGAGGCGATATATTGTCGTGGAATTTTTTCGAATGCCTGGATAAATGAATGAGGAAATTGGGTATCAGTGTCCGTTTCTTGGTGGTACGATGTAACGAGTGGTGCAGAACGGGTTCAGTCCTGTGACCGGAACACTTTACAAGTTATATCATTAACTTGGATGAAGGGACAATGTATGATTTCTGTGGTTGAATGCGACGGAAAAAGTCGGCTGGATCATGGAACACAGCTGGAAGTCAGAAAGGAATACAGTGAAGTTACGAAAATCAGGACAAATATGCCATATGGAACTTATCCTTTCGAGTTGCATTCACTAATTGTTTTCAAGGATTGGACAGATGCATCCAGGCACATTTGCGCTTTGTTGAAAATAGCATATGGTCCAAGGACATTCCATGAAAGGAAATGAGGCCGGCATTTGTTGGGATGCTTATGGTGCTGTTCGCCGTTCGAAGACGCTACTCACAATGTCTGCCGGCACTAATCTGCTGCGGATGCAGACAGCCAGACACCAGATCCTGCATCCCGACAGGTATCCCGGTGGGAGACCGAGCTTGTACGTCGAGCGTTAACCAGGGCCGCCTGAACGCAGGAATTACACCGCCAAAGGGGTTCGGTTTATTTCAAATTTATCTGATTTTCGTAAAAAAACATGGAGCACAGAAGATAGAACATTGCAGAATAGTGCAGGTCCTTTGGCCCATGATGATTTTATCCTGCTGGAAGAGTTATTCTACCCTTCCCTGTCACATAGACTTACAGTTTTTTTCATTCATGTGGCTATCTGAGACACTCTTGAATGTCCCCAACGTATCTTTTTCCACAACCTCTGCCTGCAGTGCGTTCTACGAAACCACCACTCTCTGTGTATAAAACCTACCTCTGACGTCCCTCTTATTTTCCTCCAATCACCTTAGAACTATATCCCCTCGTGTTCGCCACTTAGCCCTGGGAATAAAGTCTCCTATTGTTCACTCGTTCTAGACATGTTATCATTTTGTACACGTCTATCAACTCACCTCTTGTCCTCCTTCACTCCAAAGAGAAAAAAAATCCCGAGCTCATTCAACCTATCCTCATAAGACATACTCTTCAATCCAGGCAGCATCCTGGTAAATCTCATCTCTACCCTCTCTGAAGCTTCCACAACTTTCCTATAATGAGGAGACCATAATTGAATACAATTCTCTAAGTGCTGTCTGAACAGAGTTCTGTAGAGTTGCAGAATTTCTTCTATACTTGAAACAATTTGGAATAGATGTAACAGAAATATAAAATAAAGAAAAGAGTGAGAAAAATGAAACATGTATGTTTATGAAAGCTTCCAAATAATGTAAAAGTTCCTTTGTTTTCTAAATATTAAAAAAAGAAAACCAAGTAAACTGTAAAATTACATCAATGCTATCCTCACAGGGCCAGGACTGGATTCAACTGAATGACATCGCCCTGCTGTCACTAGCCAAGTCTGGTGTTAAGTTGAGTGACGGGCTACGAACTGCAGTTGACCCTTCTGTTGATCCCTTAGGTTCTCCATCTCAGTATTTCAATGGTTAAGTCAGCAACCAAGAGAAGGACAAATGAATCGAACCACAAGTTCCTGCATCCCCCACCCCCTCTTTCTAGTCTGCCTTCTCTCTTTCCTCTTTAACACATGCACAAAAGTCCTGGAGGCGGTAAACCACCAGCCAGCATGTTCGAACAGGGACATTCACCAAATTCACTATTTCAAAGTCAAAGTCAAACTCAAACCCAGTTTGTTGCCATGTGCACAAGTACATATACCCACGCGTGTAATGAAAATCTTACCTGCAGCAGCATCAGAGGCACATAGCATCAGATAGGCAACAATCCCAAGAACAATTAAAGTAAACAGAAATTATACAGTTTTTTTTAAAACAAAAGAGTGCAATTAAAACAAAACAAAAACCTAAGTCCATGCTTGTTCAAAATGAAGAAAGTTGTCACATTGTTGCGAAACTAGTTGCTCGGGTCGGTCCCGTTGGTTCCAGAACAGAATGGATGAAGGGAAGTAACTGTTTTTGAACCTAGTTGTGTGGGACTTCAGGCTTCTGCAGATACTACCAATGATGGGGAAAGATGTGCCCCTGACGTATTGGGCTGAATCCACCACGCTTGGCAGCTTCTTACTTTCCTTCTCATTCAAATTGTCGTACAGATCATGATGCAACCAGAAGCAATACTTTCAACTGTACAGTGCAGGAGTTTGTTAAAGTGATCGGTAACAAGCCGAATCTCCCAAGTCTCCTGAGAAAGGAAAGACGCTGGCGCGTCTTCATTGTGATCGCATCGTTGAGCTGCTCCCAGGACATTTCATTGATATGTTAACGCCCAGGAATTTTAAGCTGCCGTCTGTCTCCATCGCCGGTTCTTCATATTGTATGTCTCCATCTTTAATGTGAACGGGGGCATATCCGCCCTCCGTCCCCTTGCTGAAGTCAACATTCAGCTCTTTCGTTCAACTGACGTTGAGCGAGAGGATGTTCTTACGGCACCGCTCAAACCCGTGTTCTATCCCGCTCCGGTAAGCTGCCTCACCACGTGTGAAGTATAGCAGAGGGCTAAGAACACATTCTCCAGGTTTATCTGCGTTGCTGGTCAGCCAGACGGAGCTGTCAGAACATAGAATAGGACAACACAGGTACAGGCCCTTTGGCCCACGATGTTTTGCCGAACTAATTAACCATAGTTAAATTCCTCATTAAACTAACCACTTCTACCATCACTATGTCCACATCTCTGCATTCTATGAACATCCACGGTCCTATCTAAGAGCCTCTTAAACGTTTCTGTTACATCTGCTTCCATTACCACCTTTGGAAGTGCATTCCTGTCATCGACCACGCTCTGTGCAGAAAATATCTTGCCCGCACATCTCCTTTGAACTTACGCCTCTCACCTTAAATGCACGCCAGTAATAGCTATTACGAACCTGGTAAAAAATATACCGTCTCTCTGATCTATCTGTGCTTCTCATGAACCTTTAAACTCTCATCAGTTCTTCCCTCGGCCTCTTCCGCTGCAGAGAAAACAACACATACTTGTCTAACCTCTCTCCTTATCACCTCTAATCCAGGCAGCATCCTGATAAACCTCTTCTACAACTTCTCCAAAGTCTCCAACTCGTTCGTATTGGGGCAACGAGAATGGTTGATGAGGTTTTACGACAGTTTTATAAAACTGCAACATAACATTGCGACTCTTCAATTCAATACCTCAACTCATAAAGGCAAGACTTCCAGATGCCTTCTTTACCACCCTATCAATCTGCGCAGCCACTTTCAAGAGAGCATGGACTTGGACGCAAATACCCCTCTGTATATCAACGCTGTTGAGAGGTTTGTCGTTAACAGTGTACTGTCGCTCTACATTTGATCTCCACAATTGAAACACCTCAGATTTGGCAGGGGTAACCACCACTTTCGATGTCTCTGCACATATCTGGAGCTGATCTATATCTCAGTGTATGCTTTGTCAAGTATTACACGATCCACAGCACCACTAATCAACCGCGACTGGATCGTCCGCGAACATACTAATACAACCATCTACATTGTCAGGCAGAGGTACCCGTCTGGATTTCTGCGGAATAGCACCAGTCACAGACCTCGAGCCAGAGTAAGTCCCATCTACTACCCTCTGTCTTCTTTGGACATGTCAATTCTGAATTCAAACAGCCGTGGAATTCACCGTGGATCAAATGCATCTTAATCTTCTGGATGAGCATCCAACGGGGAACCTTGTGAAATGCCTTACTAAAATCCACGTGGACAATATCTACATACTTGACTTCATCAATCACCTTCGTCACCTCCTCTGAAAACACAATCAAGTTAGTAAGACACGTCCCGCATAAAGCGATGCTGACTGCCCCTAATTTGGACGTGTTTTCTAAATGCTCATAAATCCAACACAGAATTGTCTCCGTCGCATCACTCCCTGCCGTGAGACTCAGCAGTCTATAGTTTCCATAATTATCCCTTTTCCCATCTTGACCAACGAAACGAAATTTGCAACTTGCCAGTCCTCTGGTACCTCGACTGTGGCGAGAGAGCACAAGAAGACCTTGGTCAAGACCACAACAATCTGATCACTTGCCTCCCTCAGTAACCTCAGAAATATTCCATCAAGACCTGGAGATTTTTCCGCCATCATGTTCTTTAAGTGATCCAGCACTACCGCAGAGAAACGAAGGACTGAAGCTTGAATTCCGATGGAAAGAAATCACTATCATGCTGGAGGGACTCAGCAGACAGGCAGAATCCATGGAGAAACCTCGGTCGCCAACATTTTAGGTCGGAACCCTTCTTCAGGACTGAAGATAGGAGAAAACAGCAGAGCAGTGGTCGCTGGACAAAAGAGGGGAGGAGGCGTGGGCACAAGTTGCGGATAGGTCGATGCAGGTAAGAGATATTGACAGGCAGCTGCCAAGGACGTGGGTAGAGCAGGTCCACCGGTGAATGGGTCAAAGGTGAGAAGAGAAGGGGAAAGAGTAGAAAAATGAGAGAGAGGCTTGGAATAGAAGAAAAGAAGATGCATGGTTTGGGGTGAGGTGTGGGGAATGGGTGTAGGGATTACTTCAAGTAGGAGAATTCCATGTTCATGCCATTAGGCTTCAAGGTTCCAAGACAGAAAATCAGGTGCTGTTTCTTCCGTTTGCGCCTTGAATTTTCCTGGCAGCGGAAGAGGCCGAGGACTGACATATTTGTGATAGTGCGGGAGGGGGAGTTGAAGGGACTGGCAACGGGTAGATGCAGATCGCGGTTACTGACAAAGTGCAGATGTTCTGCGAAGCGGTCACTTAACCTGCGTTTGGTCTCAGGAATGTAAAGACGGCCACACTTGGAGAACCGAATACAGTGCATGATATTAAGGAAGATGCAGCAAATTCCTTTCTCACCTGATAGGACTGTTTGGGTTCCTGGAGGGAGGTGATGGAGGTGGTGAAGGGGCAGTGGAAAGTTCCCGATGTGGATGTGGGATGGATGGGTAGGGAAAGGAGTGAACCAGGTAGTCGCGGAGAGAGCGATCCCTGCAAAAGGCAGAAAGGAGGGGGGAGGGGAATAAATCCTTGATCGTGGGGTCCCGTTGGAGATGGCGGAAACGCCAGAGATTAATGTGTTGCAAACTTTGGTTGGATAACATGTAAAGATAAGGCTGACCCCATCCCTGTTGGGTCTGGGAGGGGTAGGGTGAGAGCGGAGGTGGCAGAGATACAGGGGCGAGCTGTCTCGACCACAGTCGGGGGAAGCCTCGGTTGGACAAGAAGTTAGACATCTCGAATGTCCTGGAGTGGAAACCCTCATCATGGCAGCAGATGCGGCGGAGACGGAGAAATTGAGAAAATGTTATCGTGTCCTTGCAAGAGACAGGGTGGGTGGAGCTGTAACTGAGGTAGCTGCGGGCCTTAGTGGGATTGATGAAGATATCGGTGGAGAAAGAATCCCCAGAGATGGAGATGAAAAGATCGCGGACAGAGAGGTAGTTGTCATGGATAGTCGAATTGAATTGGAATGCAGGGTGAAAGTTTATGGCGAAATTTATGAAACTGTTGAGTTCCGCACAGGTACAAGAGGTGGATCCAATGCAGTCGTCGATATAGCAGAGAAAGACTTGAGGGATTGGTCCGGAGTAGGCTTGGATGAGAGACTGTTCAACGTTGCCAATGAAGATTCAGGCATAGATGGAACCCACACGAATGCCCATCGCTGCGCCCTTGGTCTGCAGAAAGTGAGAGGAATCGAAAGTGAAGTTGCTCAGAGTAGGGACAAGTTCTGGTCGGAAGACAGCATTGCTCCTCGATCCGGAAGTGATACTTCCGTCAATCAAGGTACAGCTCCACCCACACAACCCCCAGGTGTGAAAGCCCGAACTTGCCTGACCACTCTGAACTTGCCTGACCATTAGCTTTGGCAGAAACCTTTGTCTTTGACCCTCACACGATTGTTTCATTCAAATCATAACAGTGAGGCTCCACCAAGCCTCCCAGCACCATAAAAAGGGCTGAGGTCTCTAGCTCACTCTCAATTTTGACAACCCCAGGAGTAGTGAGACAAAGCTGCAGAGATCACTGGTAAGGGTGCATCACCACATGGTTAGGGAGCGTTCCCGTCAGACTCCGGGCAGTCATAGAGCCAATGCTAGGGTGGCCAGGCATCTAGAAGCTGTACATTGTTATTTTGTGCTTGTTTGTATCTGTGTGTGTGTGTGTGTGTGTGTGTGTGTGTGTGTGTGTGTGTGTGTGTGTGTGTGTATTTTACCCAGTTGCGACCCCCCTCATGTTTGTGTTATCCTGCTTGTGACTGAGTGTGTGTCGGTTCCCATCCATTATGTCCCTGCGTTTGCCTTTGTGATTAAACAAGTTTTGGTCTACAAAGATCGTGTTCCAGAGTCCTTCAACCTTCAGACTGAAAAGAACAATTTCACACATTTGGTGCTGTGAGCTGGGCCTTGGCTGGACACAAACGCGGGGAGAATGTTTTGGAACAGGGGATACAAAGATAGCGCGGATACAGAGGAGTGAATCCCTGGGTGGACAGACGAGAGTGAGGGATTCAGGAGCTTGGCCAGCCTATTCGCAAACCACGGTAAGCCCGTGGACTGGGCTGAGCAGTAAAATACACGTGGTGAGAAATTGGGACACCAAGTGGTGGCCCTCCTCCAGTAGTCAGGGTTTCCCAGTGCCAGAGGGAGCCCAAGGGGGTATCTGGCTCCTAGCATCCCTCCTGAGGCACCAGGTCGAGATTACTGACCAGTTGCAGGATACATGCTCAGTCAGGGAAAGAGCAATCGAGAACCTCCGACAAAGGTGTTGCACACTTCAGGAGGCGGTCCGAACTGCCCAGACCCGGGCCAAGGACCTTGAGGTCCGGGGTACTGAGGTCGCCTGCAGGCTAGTCCAGGTGCAGCAGGCACAAGCCTCGCGCAGAGCTGGCTGGCAGCCGGATCCATTTCAAATCCGAGTCCTGGTCCGGAGCGGCGACCGGCTCGACACATGGCTGGGGGATTGGGATATGTGGATGGACACGGACGAGGACGGGGAGCGTGAAGAGTAGGAGCCCCTCCAAGCCCGACCACCACCCTGTGCCCCCTATCCCTTGCAGGCTCGACCCGTCCGGACACGCCCAGGTTCGCACGACTAGTGAGGGGGAAGGGGATGAGGCAGGCCCAGGGGAGAAAGCACGGAACCTCTCCGAGGTCACGGAAACCTAGGATTTCTCCTTCAGGGAATTAACGCGGCTGGCGGACCGGTACCTCCAGCAGCCGGGTGAATACCTGGCGGCGTGGTAACTCCAGCTGCTGGATGGGGGAACTCCAACGAGAAACTCTCCCACCAGGAGGCATGTACCCTGGGAGCTCGTCCGACCAGCAAAGCGTCAAGAACGCCCTGCGTTTGCCATCGGGGAGGGCTGGGAATGATGCCACGCTGTGGAACCGGGTAGTGACCGCCGTAAGAATCCGGTACCCTCCCCTCCTAGAATGGGACCTATTCAGGAGACCCCAGTGGAGTCCGGTCAGCGAGGGAACTGGGGTCATTATAGAGTGGGCGCTGGTGTCAGGTATTTATGAGAGGGCTGGTAACCTGGGGCTATTGGAAAATACAGTGGCTACCAGCGTGCTGGCAAGTTACCTTGCCGCCACCGCGCGTCCCGAATTGAAACCGTTGGTCCTGCCCCTCATGGGACTGATCGGGGGGAAGACCGTGCGGGAAGCCACCACCCTCCTGGAGGGATTGGAGTACATGAAGCAGGAGATTCCCGCCAAGGTCCGCAGAGCGGGGACGAGGGCCGGGGACACTTCTCCCCGTCCCTCGCCCAAGCTGCTGTATTTGGATTTGTTGCGGCCGGGGTGGATGGCGCAAGTGTAGATGCAGCTTCGACCTCCGCTCTCCACGCGCACTGGAAGGAGCTTTGCGGGGAGATACCTGACCGCGGAAAGGCCCTTGGCCACCCCGGCTCCAAACCTGACTCGGGGGGGGGGCCCAATCACCGGGCCACGTGGACTTCCCCCCAGAGGCTGCCATTGTCTCTGCTCCTCCCCTGCCTGAATCGGCCTCTCCTGCGCTCCTAGCTCAGCTACGGGACCTATTGCGGCAGGAGATGGCCCAGTTCCTCCCACAAGAGCCCTCACTCACGAAGTGGCAGGCCCACAGCCCCCTCCCATACGATGAAGGCCAGGGTCCCCAGTGGGTCTGCTCCGTCACCCTTCCACACCCGGTGGATCTGAGGCCACACAAATCTGCATCAATACACTGGGGGAAAGGGAATGTACAGAGGTGGATGGCACTCGTCGACACGGGTGCCCAGCACACCACTGTACCAGGGAACTTCGCGATTTGGAAGGGGACACAGATGCAAATTGAGGGGTTGGGAGGTTCCCTTTTGCCAGCAAAGGAAGTCAAGGACTGTATGGCCGTCGGGAACCAAACCTCAGAAACGAGGCTGTTTTAATCGCAGACTCGCCCGAGTGCATACTGGGTAAAAATGTCTTAAAGAGACAGTCGCTACACACTCGTCGGGGCAAGTTTACTTTTGGAGTCGCCGTGCCACAGTGGTGGTCGGGGCGGCAAAGTGGAAGCCTGTTGTCTCCCCCCGCCCCCCCCGCTGGTAGTCTATAGTCGACAGTATGGGGTCCTAGGTGGCATCAGTATATTGCAGAGGCTGTGCAAGCCTTGCTGCGGGAGGGAATTATTGGACCCGCAGCCTCCCGTTTCAGTAGTCCCGTCTGGCCCGTCCGGAACAAAGAATGGGACCTGGCGCAGGACGGTGGACTTCCGGCAGTTGAACAAGGCTGGCCCCCAACTCCCTTCCGCAGTAACCGATATAGTTACCTTCGTGGAGAACGTGTCAGGGCGCCCAGACAAATCATGGTACGCCGTAATAGATCTTGCCAATTCCTTCTTCTCCATCCCTCACGACGACACCTCTTCAGTTTGCCTTTACCTGGTGTTATGGACTAGAACTATTAGTGAGTGCCCCTTTTAGATTGTGTGTGTGTGTGTGTGTGTGTGTGTGTGTGTGTGTGTGTGTGTGTGTGTGTGTGTGTGTGTGTGTGTGGCGTGCTTACCTCAACAGAAGATAAGAACGTCATGACATTGTTGTTGAAACAACCAGTCGGAGTCAGTATGAAGGAAATAGAGAGAGAGAGAGAGAGAGAGAGAGAGAGAGACTCACCAGCTTGTTTTCTCTGTCGATGGATGAGAAACAATAACTGTAACTGTCACTGAAATCCATGTATGCATTGTTGAGAGTAATCCGGTGGAGTTCACTTTGTAAGTAACCTGTGGAGGAAAACAGGTCGTTGGTGCGAACGGCCATGGCATGGATGCTCCAGGGTATGGCAGACACGTCGAACTGAAGAAGTGGAGTTCACTTGGTTGTTGACCTGTAGAAGGAAACAGGTAGTTGGTGTGGACAGCCACCATACTCTCTATTTTCTCTCCACATCGACGTTTTATCTCCAGACAACGGTGGTCGTTGAAGAAGCCTTTACTCAGGTTTCCCCTCAGGTTTCACCTTGCTGAACTGAATTTAAAGAACCAAACCTGGACGTGGAGTTTGGGAATTTGCCACACACACACGACAAGTTTAGTTAGTTTTTGGGTTTAATGTTCGGAATTTAACATTTTTTACTTCTAAAATTCTAACATTTTTTACTTTTATTATCATAAGTAGTTATTAATAAAGTAGGTTTTTAACACTTATACATGTCTCGGTGTGTTTCTTTTGTTTCTGGTTCATAACACTGGCACGGGAGGCAATATACATTCAGACGCCTCCCCCAAGGGCACATCTATATTCATTTGACATGGGTTAATTGCACGGGATCTACAGACCATTGAACTCCCCTGGGGGTGGTCGCCACCCATTATATCTATGATGTTTTGCTGCAAGGCCATTTCAAGGTTATTGTTGTAGAAGCCCTGGACATGGTAATTTCCTCTCTCAGAGAGCGGGGCTGGGCCATCAATATGCAAAATGTACAAGGCCCAGCCCAGGATGTCCTGTTCTCAGGAATCCAATGTCATGCTGGCGGGGGAGAGATTCCTGAGCCCGCACGGGACAAAATGTTGAATTTTACCGTCTCCAAAAACAAAACCGACAAACAGAGGCCACGAACCATCTCCTTGGTTACTGGAGATAGCATATCCCGCACCTCACCGTGATCCTGAGACCCCTACATATGGTTTCCCGAAAGAAGGCCACTTTTTCCTGGGGGTCTGAGCAGAAGGCTGCCTTTGAGAAGCAAGTGGAAGGCTGCCTTTCCACTGACACACCCCCCCCGTCAGGAAGGGGTCCCCTTTGAATTACAGATTTGGTCGTTGATTGGAGCGTCTGGCAAAGGACCCAGGGGCACAGATTCCCGCTTGGCTTCTGGACTAAGTCCTTGCCGGAGGCTGCCGCCCGCTACAGTCCTTTCGACCGCCAGCTGCTGGCCTGTTACTTGGAAATCCTCGTCACAGAGCACCAAACTGGCACGACCCAGTTATACTTCGCCCCCATCTTCCCATCATGCAATGGGTCGTCCCCGACTCCACTCACAAAGAGGGCCAAGCCCGGTCCGGAAGGGGTCAGTCGCCTCCGGGAAGAAGGAACGTCCTTTCACCAATCCCAGGAATAACTCCAAGACATTATCGAGATCATAGCCTCCCCCCAGTCCTGGGGCCAACCTTTTTACTCCCTTGATCCCGAGAAGAGGCGTCATGTCTGGTTCACAGACAGTTACAGCCGCTGGAAAAATGGGAAGCAACATTGGAAAGCATCGGCACTTCATCCCGCCACGGGGAAAACAGCGACAAAAGAGGGAGCGGGAGGGTCCAGTCAATTTGCCGAGCTAGCAGTGGTGGCACTCACGCTACAGGACTCCACCGGCCCAGTTCACATCTATACCGACTCTCGGGCGGTGGCCAACGGTATGGCGGTGTGGATGGCGCGGTGGCACGAGACAGGGTAGGGAATTCACGGACGCCCCTCTGGGGCCAGGAACATTGGCTCTATATCTTGGACCAAGCGGCCTAGAGACACATATCGGTCCACCACGTGGATTCCCACACACAAAGAAGGAGCCAAGAAGCCATCCATAATGCCACTGTGGGCCAGACTGTCCAGATTTGTTGTGTTACTCTTCCTCCGATGAACCTGACTTCAGCGCCCCAGCTGCATGGGCGCACCGTAAGAACGGCCACCTAGGGGCCGGCGATACACGCCGTTGGGCTGAACGGCTTGTGGTCGCCCTTAAAATGCACCAGTGTAAGATCACGGTCGGAAACTGCCCCATCTGCCAGCAGGTAAAACCACGAATTTGGCCTAAGGGGCCACCGGGCCACATTTGTCGCGGCACAGGAGCGGGTCGCGTGTGGCAGATAGATTATATCGGACCGCTCCATAACACAAAGCAGTATGCCCTAACGATGGTGGACACGTACTCCGGTGTCCTAGTGGCAGTGCCCTGTGAAAGTGCCGACCAGAACAGCACCATCAAGGGATTGCAGTACGTCTCCTTTATCTTGGAGTCCCGTGGGAGGTACAGTCCGATCAGAGCTCCCATTTCACGGGGACTAAGGTACAAAACTGGGCGGCAGAGGAGGGTATCTCGTAGCTGTTTCCCAGGCATCGGGCCTGATCGAGAGGATGAACGGCCTGCTGAAGTAGGCGATTCCCACGCTGGCACCCTCCTGCACCCTGCGGGGATGGTCCGGCGTCCTACAACAGGCTGTCGATCAGCTGAACACACGATCCACTGGCTCAGGTCTTCTCCTTTATCCCGCCATCTCTGGCCTACTCCTCAACGTCCAACTCGCGAGTCCCTGAATCCCCAGGGACCGAAGAGTCCGGGAAAGTCTGGGTTCGACAGCCACAATGCCCCCCTCAGATGGGAAAAGTCGTTGTGCGCGGTCCAGGGGTCGCGATTCCGGGTCGAACTAACCTGACCCGCCGGAAATGAGTTTGGCTCCCTCACTATAGGACGATGGCACTGCTCCCACTCCCCATCATCTCCTGCTGACTGTGATGAGGGACGGGATGTCTGCTCAACATTCTATTAAAATCACCCACGGAACCTCCAGCACCTCCAAAGACGGAACCGTGGAGCATCTGGAAAGGTTGAAGCCTTGCCATCGACGATGATTCTTTTGGCTAATTGTCAGAAAGGACTGTTTACATGGACTCTCTTGTTTTTATTCTTTTTCTTTTTCTCTCTGTTGCGTCGGTGTTGCGCGGATCAGTCCCTCGGTACTGGCTGGTTCGGTCTCCATGTTGCGTCTGTCGGGTTTGTTATATCCGTGTTCTGGGGGGCTGGATGGCAGTTCCTCATCATTCCCTATCCTTCCCCCCCACAACACTGCACATTTCTTCCAGAGATTCCGAATGGTATAGGTGTTTCAGGAGCTGGTATTTCCTTTTATGCAATTTGACCTCCACGCGAATCCCAACCCTCAAAGAGCATTCTACAGTTACTGAGCACGCCAAGGGAATGCTGGTGTAGACTCCAGGATGAGTACACCTTTTCAGTTAGCCCTTGTGAGTTTAAGGAGACTGGTGTCCAGGTGCTCCTGTAACCACTGCTAAACTGAGGGTGCACTCGCTGCGAATGGCGGTACATGGGTAGTGATAACAAAGGAGAACTGCACCTTTATCTCTGATAAATCCAGCAAACCCTCCAGCCTGGCTGCTCACTTCAGGGACTCGGTGTCAAAAACTCAGAACCCGCTAAGATGGGGCTCCCCAAACTCCGAACGGGACCTACTGGATCGTCTGCTCCGTTACCCACCCGTGGCTCCCCACGTTCTGCTACAATTGCTGTCTTCCAGGGTTTGACGGTGCCCTGAATCCACACTCAATGAACAGGGGAGCACCCAGCACACAGCGGGTACAGGGACAGCAGGGCCGTCGCTGAGGCGGAGAGTCTCCAGAGGATAGCCTGCCCCTGTATTGCACGGCCAGAATGTCCCATAAGAAACAATGACAGCAGCAAAGCTGTCCGCAGTCAGGCTGGTAACTTGGTGGAATCAGACGGCCTTGGATGATCCACTCGCTGAGAATGGTGGTACATGTGCGGTGATTACAAAGGAGTACTTGCGCCTTCATCTCTGACAAATCCAGCAACCCCTCCAACCTGGCTGCTCACTTCGGGGACCCGGTGGCCAAAACGCGGAACCAAGGGACCATCTCCTCCAGCACGACACCTTATGGGAAACAAGTGGTCGTTTGTGTCACTGGGGGATGTTGGGCTACTGTCACCCACTGGCCATTGCCCTCCTTTTATTGATTATGGTTTCTGTGTACCCTGATAGCTCTTTTCTTGATTGGCAATTCGTCTCACATCCGAGGGATTGAATGTTGTTAGAAATGACCCCGGTGGTCGGAGGACAGCATTGCTTCTGGGATCGGAAGGGATATTTCTGTCAATCAAGGTACAGCTCCACCCCTCCACCCTCAGGTGTGAGAGCATGAACTTGCCCGACCATTAGTTTTGGCAGCAAGATTTGTCTTTGACCCTCACACAATTGGTTCGTTCAAATCATAACAGTGAGGCTTTCTAATAGGGAAGTAAGGCAGAGCAAAAGAGGTTTGTAATTGGAATTTGTTTATTATTTTCACTTGTGCCTTGGTACTGTGAAAATCTTGTCTTGCAGACCATTCACACCGATCAATACATGACACGCTTCATCGAGGTAATCCAAGGGAAAACAATGCAGAGAAAAGTGTCACAGCTTCAGAGAAATTGCATTGCAGGCAGACAATAAGGACCATGATCATAATGAGGTGGATTCTGAGGTCAAGGGTTTATCATATCGTATACTAGGGAATGGTTCAGTCGTCTTAAAACAGCCGGATGGAAGTTTTCATTCAGCACGGCGGTAGGTGCTTTCAGGGTTTTATATGTTTTGCCGGCTGGGTGAGGGTGAAGAGAGAATGTCCCTGTTGAGTGGGGTCTCGAATTATGCTAGCTGCTTCACAGAGGCAGAGAGAAGTATAGAGATAACCCATGGAGAGGAGGCTGGTTTCCATCATGTACTGAATGATGTGTTGAGCTGTGTCCACAAGTTTCTGGTGGTCCCGGCCGGAGCAATTGTTTTACCAACCCGTGATGCATCCATATAGTATGCTTTTTTTGGTGTATCGTTAACAATTAGTGGGTTTCAAGGGGTTATGACAAATTTATTGATGATCGAAAGGAAGTAAAGATGTTGTTGATCTTTATTGGCCGTGGCGTCTCAGTGGAAGGACCAGAACAAGTTTTTGATGATGGTCACTCCTCGGAACTTGAAGCTATCAATCGTCTCGACTTAAGCATCTGTCATGCAGACAGGTGGATGTGCAAAAGTCGTGATGTGTCATGTCACTGAGCTCTAGAAACATAGAAACACAGAAAATCGACAGCAAAATTCAGGCCCTTTGGCCCACAAAGCTGTGCCGAACTTGTCCCTACCCTAGAAATTACTACGCTTACCCATAGCCCTCTAATTTACTTAGTTCCATGCACCTATCTAAGAACCTCTTTAAAGACCCTATCATATGGGCCTCCACCACCATTTCCGGCAGCCCATTCCACGCACTCACCACGCTTGAGTAAAAAATGTTCCCCGGACATCTCCTCTATATCTACTCGCCAGCACCTCAAACCTATGTACTCTTGTCGCCACTATTTCAGCTCTGGGAAAAAGCCTCTGACGATCTACCCGATCAATATCTCTCTGTTAGGTACCTCTGTTAGGTCCCCTCTCATCCTCCGTCTCTCCAAAGAAAAAAAAACGAGTTCTCTCAACCTGCGTTCATAAGGCATGTTCTGCATTTCAGGCAGCATCCTTGTAAACCTCGTCTGCACTCTCTCTATGGTCTACACATCTTTCCTCTAGTGAGGCGACCAGAAATGAGCACAATACTACAACTGGGGCCTGACCAGGGAGCGATACAGCTGCAGCAATACCTCCTGTCTTCCAAATTCAATTACCCAACTGATGAAGGACAATACACAATATGCCTTCTTAACCACAGAGTCAACCTGCGCAACCACCTTGAGTGTCCTATGGACTCGGACCCCAAGATCCCTCTGATCCTTCACACTGCCTTGAGTCCTACCATTAATACTATATTCTGCCATCATATTCGACCTACCAAAATGAACCACTTCAAACTTATCTGGGTTGAACTGCATCTTCCACTTCTCAGCCCAAATCTGCATCCTACCTATGTCCCTCTGTAATTTCTGATAGCCCTCCAAACTAACCCTAACCCTACTAACCCACCCCTCTACCTCCTCATCCAGGTCATTTATAAAAATCACGAAGAGTAAGGGTCCCAATACAGACCCCTGAGGTACACCACTGGTCACCGACCTCCACTCAGAATACGACTCTTCAACAGCCACTTTTTGCCTTCTGTGGGCCAGCCAGCTCTGGATCCATACCACAATGTCCCCCTGGATCCCATGTCTCCTAGCCTCGCATGGTGCACCTTATCAAACGCCTTACTGAAATCCATATGCACTACATTGACCGCTCTCCCCTCATCGATGTGCTCAGTCACATCCTCAAAAAATTCGATCAGGCTTCTAAGACAGGACCTGCCCCTGACAAAGCCACGCTGACTTCTCCTAATCATACCATACCGCTCCAAATGTTCATAAATCCTGCCTCTCAGGATCCTCTTCATCACCTTACCAACCACTGAGGTGAGACTCACTGGTCCATAATTCCCTGGGCTAACCCTACTCCCCTTCTTGAATAAAGGAACAACATCCGCATCCCTCCAATCCTCCGGAATCACCCCTGTCTCCATCGACGACGCAAAGATCATCGTCAGAGGCTCCGCAATATCCTCCCTCACTTCCCACAGGAACCTCTGGTACATCTCATCCGGTACCGGCAATCTATCTAACTTGATGTTTTCCAAAAGTTTCAGCACCTCCTCGTTTTTAATATCCACATGCTCAATCTTATCAGGCCTCTGCAAGCCCCCATTGCAATCTCCCAGATCCTTTTCCGTAGTGAATACTGACGCAAAGTATTCAGTAAGTACCTCCGCTATCTCTTCCAGATCCATACACACTTTCCCATTGCTGCACTTGAAAGGCCCTATACTTCAACACCTCATCCTCTTACTCTTCACATACTTGTAGAGCGCCTTGGGGTTTTCCTTAATCCTACTCGCCAAGGCCTTCTCACGTCCCCTTCGGGCTCTCCTAATCTCTTTTTTACGTTCCTTCCTTTTAGCTTTATACTGTTCCAGATCGCTTACCTTACCTAGCTCTCTGTATCTTTTGTGTGTTTTTTTCTTTTCCTTTTGACCAGATTTATTATATCCTTCGTACACCACGGTTCCTGTATCCTTCCGTGACTCCCCTGCCTCATCGGAACATGTCTGTGCAGAGCCCTACAGAAATACACCCTGAATATTCGCCATATATCTTCCGCACTTTTCCCAGAGAATATCTGAGCCCAATTTAGTATTCCAATATGCTGCCTGAGAGCCTCATAATTCCCTTTACTCCAATTAAACGCCTTTCTAGTCTTCCTGTTCGTATCTCTATCCAATGTTAACATAAAGGAGATGGAATTATGATCATTATCACCAAAATGTTCACCTACTGTGAGCTCTGATACCTGACCAGGTTCACTTCCGAGTCCCAAATCAAGCACAGCCTCTTGCCTCGCAGGACTATCCACATACTGAGTCAAGAACCCTTCCTGGACACACCTAACAAACTCCAATCCATCCAATCCACTCACCGCTTGGAGATGCCAATCGATGTTTGGGAAATTGAAATCCCCAATCACAACAACTCTGCTATTTTTACACTTTCCTAGGATCTGCCTCCTTATCGCTCCTCAATAATCCTGTCGCTATTGGGTGACCTGTAAAAAATACACACTAAAGTTATCGATCCATTCCTGTTCCTACCCTCCACCTTACAGAGACACCGTAGACAATCCCTCAACAGAATCCACCTTTGACACGGCCGTGACACTATCCCTGATCAACAGTGCCACTCCCCCACCTCTCTTGATCCCGTCCCTGTCCTTACTAAAGCATCTAAAACCCGGCACTTTAATCAACCATTCCAGCCCCGGAGCAACCCAAGTCTCCGGAATAGCCACCACATCATAGCTCCTAGTATCGATCCAAGCTCTGAGCTCATCCGCCTTATTGACAATACTCCTCGCGTTAAAATATACACATCTCAAGCCTGTCTGAACACATCCCTTCGCTATCACCTGCCTACGGTACTTACTCCTGGCCTCCTCTATCTGTGTGCCTGCCACCTCTTCCCCGGCATCTCCAGTACAGATCACACCCCCCAACGATATTAGTTTAAACTCTCCACAGTCACCATAGCAAACATCCCCGCCGGTATGTTAGTCCCCCTGGGATTCAATTATAACCCATCCTCTTTGAACAAATCAAACCTGCCCCAAAAAATTCCCCAATGATTCGGAAAACTGAATCCCTGCTCCTTACTCCAATCCCTCAAACACGCATTTAACCTTCTCCTCAACCTTTTCCAAGACCCACTATCACTTAGCACAGGCAGTAATCCAGAAATTACTACCTTTGAGGTCCTGATTGTCTTCCTCCTTCCTAATTCTCTATAGGCTTCTTGCAGGACCACCTTCCTGGACCAATATGTACCACGACCTCTGGCTGTTCTCCCTCTCCCTTCAGGATATCCCGGACGCACTCGGAAACATCTCGGAACCTGGCACCTGGGAGGCAAACTACCGTCCCTCTTTCCTGCGTCCACAGAATCGCTTGTGTGCCCACCTCACTATAGAGTCCCCTATCACTAGTGCACTCGTCACTCCTTCCCTTCCCATCTGAGCCTCAGGGCCTGGCTCTGTGCCAGAGACACCGCCACTGTTGCTCCCCCCAGGTAGGCTGTCTCCCCCAACAGCACTCAAACAGGAGTACATATTGTCAACGGGTACAGCCACCGTGTTATTCTCTACTTCCCTTTCCCTTTCCCCTTCTCCTTCCTGACTGTAACCGATTTATCCAATTCCGATGGTCCCGGTGTGACCACCTCCCTGTAATTCCTCTCTATCACCTCCTCACTCTCTCTGACCAGACAATGGTCATCGAGCTGCATCTCCAGTTACCTAACACGGTCCATCAAGAGCTAGAGCTCGACACACCGGACGCAGACGTAGCCCTCCAGGAGGCAGGGAGATTCCAGGAACTCCCACATCCGACACTGAGTACAGGTGACCTCACATACTCATCCTTGAACTCGTGACTTACCTTAAGCTACCTACCTTGCCTCGCCCATTCAAGCCGAAGCCCCTTGAGCCAAAGCCCGACCACTCTGCTTCCCCCTCACTATGCTGCCCGCTCACTTGCTGCCCACTCTACAGGCTGCTTGCCTTTCTAAGCTGTCCGCGCCACGCCTGCGCAGTCCAGCCCCCACTCAACCACTTAAATCTTTTATAGCCCTACTAAAAGCACCTTATAACAACAAATTAACCGTAGTAAATTACACCCCTAGTAAAAAATAAGCTCTATATTTAAAATAGTAATAAAAAAGACAAAAAGAAAACTCTTAGCTTCTCCGAAGTCCTCCGAACTTTCCCGAAGCGAAACTACTGGCCTCCCAAGTTTCTCTTTGCGTTTTGAGCTGTTATCTCCGCGCCTGCGCAGTCCAGCCCCACTCAACCATTTAAAACTTCTATAGCCCTACTAAAAACACCTTAAAACAACAAACTAACCCCAGTAAATTACACCCCTAGTAAAAATTATGCTCTATATTTGAAATATTAATAGCATATAATAAGAAAAAACTTGGCTTCTCCGAAGTCCTCCGAAATCCCCCGAAACCAAACTCTCTCTCTCTCTCCTTCCTGTACTCCGCTTCATCGCTATTTCAGTCACATCCCGCTCTGCTGATATCAACTTTTGGATGGGGTTACACTGACTCTAGCCACGCATTCATGAGTATATAGTGTGCAGAGCAACGGGCTAACGGCACCGCCTTGTGGAAAACCGGTGTTGAGAATAATCGTGCAGGAGGTGCTGCTGCTTGTCCTTACTGATTGCGGTCTGTTGGTCAGAAAGTCAAGGAACCAGTTACAGAGGTGGGTGTTGAGTCCCAGGTCTCGGAGTTTGGTGATAAATTTGCTTGGAATTATCGTATAGAAGGCGGATCTGTAGTCAATAAACAATAGTCTGACATAACTGTCTGTATTGGCCAGATAAGCCAGAGAAGAGTGCAGGGCCAGGGACGTGACGTCCACCGGAGATCTTTTCGACTGTAGGCGACTAGCAGTGGTCCAGGTTTTCTGGAATGCTGTTGTTAATGCATGCCATGACCAGCCTTTCGAAGCACTTCATGATGGTGGATATCAGAACCACTGGCCGGAATTCATTAAGGTAATTTTCCTTGTTTTTCTTAGTTACCGGGATTATTACAATCTTCATATAGCCGGTGGGAACCTCAGATTGAAGCAGGGAGAGGTTAAAAATGTTTGCAAGTTCCTGTGGAAGCAAACGAGACGTCAGCATGTTGTGTTGCTTCCCGCGTGCCAGGGTCGAAGATGTCTCGGAGCGGCTGCAGAACATTCTCAAGCGGGATGCTGAGCAGTCGGATATCGTAACTCATATTTGAACCAACGATCTAGCGAGAAAAGTGCATCAAGTCCTGCACAGTGAATATAGAAAGTTGAGAAAGAGGCTGAACAGCAAGATCTAGAAGGAAGTAATTGTGGATTACATCAAGTGCCGCGTCCTCGTCAGTGCAGGGATGGAAATATGGAACAGTATAGAGAACAGGCTAAGGAATGTTACGGAGGGCAGGTTTCAGGTTCTTGGATCATTCTGATTTCTTCTGTTGAAGAAGAGACCTTACAAGAGGGAGGGCTTACGCCTTTACTGGAGAGAAACAAATATCCTGGTCGAGAGGTTCGCTAGTGCTACTCGAGAAGGTTTAAAATAGTTTGGCAGGGTGAAGGGAACCAAAACATCAGATCCGAAAGTGGAGGGATTGAGTGGAAGGTTTTTGATGACCACTAAGTTGCAAGGAAGAACGGACAGGAGAAACGTCACAGACACGATGGGACAAAAGGGGCTAAGTGTCTTTAATTCAGTGGTATGAGTATGAGGGGTAAGGGTTATGAACCTATAGCATGGATCAGTGCGAAACTAACTGGGGACTCGAACCCCAGAACCCCTCTTACTTGTGGCACGTGGACAGGTTTGGGAGGAGTCCGTCAGGGGATATTCGACAAGCGAAGGGATAGATCAGGTGTCCGACTCCCTGAGAGGGATCAATGTGAATCTTCCCCTGTGGACCCTGTGTCAGGAAATCGTTTTGCCCGTCGATCGCTCACGCCGCTTCCGAAACCTCGTCTTGGACTCCTGGTTGTCTCGCCAAATTGTTGTCCCGATTTTGTCAGCTGCAAAGTAACACAGTGCCACCAGGTTGAATCAATAAAACGTGTTTATTAGCATTATACTGCGAAGGAGAGGCCTCTTCAGCACTCGTTGAGAGTCGCTTCCTGAGGTTTCTCTCCTGTACAAAGGAGCAGACGGAAATTTATGCAGATATTTTCACACACACAATGAATGCGGCGCCGCCAGTTTCGGTCAGGCCTCAGAGATACAAAGACATCGCACCTATTGTACAAAATAATTGACTTGTAATCAAGAGAATCAAAGACAGTTATCACTCTTATTGTTTAGGACAAACTTCCCACTCGTTGCTTATTGCATACACCACCCTTATTGCCTTGCATACCTGGTCTGCAAACAAGGTTCCGGACACAGTAATTATCATTATCCATGAGTCAGTAGCTGAAGTGCTCTGCTTGCGAGGTATTTTTCCAACAGTTACATGTACAGTTACTGTCATCACACTTTTTTAACCCTTTACTTCCTCATATGGAGTTATGACGTTCTGGCCATTACAGACACCTGGTTGAGAGCGCGACAGGGCTGGATCCTTAATGTTCCAGAGTTTGGATGTTTTCGAAAAGATAGAGAGGGAAGTAAAAGAGGGGAGAGATACACTATTAATTAGGGATAATATGGTAGCTGCATTCATAGGGACAAAATGCAAAGCTCATTCGCTGAGACTTTCTGTGTGGAACTCAAGAATAAGAAAGTTGCAATCACTTGTCATGGTTATGAATTCTGGCCCTCAATTTGGCTCCTTTCATACTTATTGTACAGCACATGGATTCTATGCTGGACTGATTACATAACGACACACACCTGAGCCACGTTAGGGGCCTAGCATAAGTACCTGTGTTTCTCTGGCACTAGTTGCCAGAGTATTGGTCTACCTTTGGGTATACTTTGGCTCCTAGTTGCTTAGAGTGGTCTACTCCAGAGCAGCCATGTGTTATCTATTCTTTTTTGAATATCTATGGAAACTCTTATTATTTGTTTTAAATTTCTAGCTAGCTTCATGTCCCACCCTAACTTTCCATATCTTATTAATCTTTTACTTTTTTTTAATATTCTATGCAATTTTTTGACCTGGAACCCATCCTTGTGCAATTATATTATTTTCCTTTAACTTTGATACTATTGTTAACAGCAATCTTCGCCTTGGAACATTTTTTCTCATTGCAATATATCCATTCCCTGTATTCTGAAAGATCCCTTTAAATATCTGCAACTGCAACTCGATTGACTGATTCCTAAACCTAATATGTCAGTTAACTATCGCTAGTTCTGCTTTCACGCTCTCATAATTACCCTTATTTAAGTTTAAAATACCAGTCTTGGACTCATTCTTTTTTCACTCAAACTTAATGTAAAAGTCAATCACATTATGATCATTACTACTTTGAGGAGGGTCCACTATGGGAACATTAATTAATCCTATCTTATTGCAAGAATTCCAAGTCCTGTGTTACCTGCTCTCTAGTTGGCTCCAGAATGCGCTGTTCTATCATGGTACCATTCTATTCAGTGGTTTCACATTATTGATGCTCCAGTAATATGAATCTTCTAATTTTATTGGCTTTGGCACCTTCAGAGCTATAATACGCTTGATCCCATACAAACATATTTCAGAAAATTTTACGCTGCTGTGTACTAAAGCATCATTAACAAACAAGAACATTCACAAGACTGTGACCTTTGACAAAATGTTGGTGAGTTATATTGCAGTACAAGTTGGGAGGAGGCAAATTAAGTAATGAAATTAAATGAGAGGTGAAGGTAATGTGCCCTCCTGTGTCCTTTGTGTAACAGTGCATTATTAGTTCATTGAATCATTTTTAGGATTTTGCTTATAAAAAGTTCTTGGTTAATACAGAGAAAGCAAGGTTTATAGTGCCCTTCTTTGCAGAGGATCCAACCAACTGAATCTTATCAACAGTACATCTAATTGAACATAATGTGAAATTTTATGTGCAAATCTTGTCTAATTATTATTTGGTGACAAACAGAGTGTATGGTCTAAGAATTTAATTGCATAGTTAAATGTTTATATTTTTGGATAGAACTTTTTAAAAGTTCATTTGTGGAATGGTTAAATAATGTCTATTTTCCTGTTAGGTTACTTCTTTAACTGTTCGCTATCAGTGATTGGCCAGTCTCATCCCCTCTCCCCTGATGTGCTCAGGCCTTCGACCACCTCCCAAACAACACCGATTGTTATCCGGCCCCAAATCATTTCCACAGACCCCTTGACTGTTTCCTCACCATCCCCAATCATCTTCACAGCCTCACATCTGAATTTTCAACTTAAGCACTTCCTGTGATTTCCCCCCAATCCCTCGGGCATCAGAAGAACAGAAGAACATGAAGACAAAAGAAAATACATGCAGGTGTAGACGTCTCAATCCCTCAAGCCTACCCGGCCATTCAATATGATCATGCTAATATGTCCAGGTTGTATGTCCCCTTCTATGCCAGTATTCTATCGCCTGCAAACCCCTGATCTTTCAAAAGACCAAGGAATTAATTATGCAATTCAGGAAGCGGAAGTTGGGAAAACACACACCAGTCCTCATTGAGGGGTCAGCGGTGGAAAGGGTGAGCAGCTTCAAGTTCCTGGGCATCAACATCTCGGAGGATCTATCCTG
>JARFYF010000076.1:404330-419576 GCA_030265395.1 Rhina ancylostomus
TGTGTGTGTGTGTGTGTGTGTGTGTGTGTGTGTGTGTGTGTGTGTGTGTGTGTGTGTGTATGTGTGTGTGTGTGTGTCTGTCTGTCTGTCTGTCTGAATCGCCGGCAGTTTTCGGATTTAATATGACGGGACTTGCTTCTTTTCACTCAAAACACTCGCTGCAAATAAAACTGCCCTGATAAAATCAAGTCCAGCACGGATTGACCAAGTTAAAAATAACTGCTACTGCTACAGGACAATACAATTCCGATGACCGACTGGGACAGCGTCTCCTACTGATGCAAACTCAATTTAAAATCGTGACCCTGCAGAAACACGAAATCTCGAACGAATTGAGACTCGTGAGCTCCTATATTGTCTTCAACTGAAATATTCACTGATTTCAGAGCCATACAGTTCTCTGCCAACGCAAACAGCCCGTATAATTTAAAACCCTGCAGTAACAATTGACCAAATTACACACGGCTCCATCTACTGCAGATGGTCCAACAGTTGTAAAATTTCAACTGAGACAGAGCGTTGAACAAAATGTGTTGTCGGACAAATGCAATCGCTCAATAATTGTATACACATCATCCAATTAGAAACGTGAATGGACAGCAATCGGAAATAAAACATCAGTATATTAGATCTCAAATAAAGAACAAACAGGGCACAAGAAGGAGATTGGCAGATCTGTGGCATGGTGTCAACGCATCAATCTTTTCCTCAATATCAGCAAAACAAAACAGCTGGCCATCGATACCATGTATGTATCAATGATGTTGAGCTTGAAGCGGAGATGGTTGACCGCTTCAATTTCTGAAGAGTAACTATCAGCATCAGCTTGTCCTGCTCCAACTCCGTAGAGATAATAGCCAAGGAGTACGTCAGCGACTCTACTTCATCAGAAGTCTAAGGAAACTATACGTCTCTGTTGATCCTACTAAACATTTAAAGTTTAGTTGAACTCTTGATATCACAATCTATCTCTGCATCTGTGACTGTAACATATCATATTACATTCTGTTATTGTTTCCACACTGTACTACATTGAAGTTTGTTTTAATGTTTTGAAGTGGTCTGTACAGATGGTATGCAAAATCAATCCACTTTATCTTAGTACATGTGACAATATTAAACGAATTAACAATTACGGAATAATACAGAACCGCAAGATAAACGTCGTTTTCGCATTAATATACTGCATCGCAATTATTCAGTGCAGAAATTCCAACGAATTCAGCTAGTTCAAATGAAACATTTGTTAAAATTCATATACACCAGTTGTTAAGGACGCCACAGATATATTTCACAAAAAAGCTGAAGCAGCCATTCCAATTAATATAGAAAGTCCAATGAATTCCATATAATAACCAACTCAGCCATAATTTGATTACTGGAATGGGCTCTTGCAGAATGTTTCTCTGGCCGCGCATTATGCTTTGAGAAAGATGAACTGTCACAATAGAGAGAATTGGTAGAAAACAAGTGGTAAGTGTGTGGATGGTTCAAAATTAAAGGTTTGTGCCCGGGTTTGCTGGAAAATAAGGAGATTCTCATGGCTAGACTTGAAGTAACATGATGCTCTGAAAGCATCAACAAGTTAATGGCAGTGAATGCTGGCCCCAACATTTCATGAAGCGTGAAGACATGTGTAATAGTCTTCCTCAGAGGGACCGGTCAGGAAATGCAGGTGCCCTGCTGGCAGGAAGATTTGTAAAGGAGATGACAGGGAACTCGACAAAGCAGGCTCCTCCCCAAAGCAAATAATTAATGTGGATTGGACGGGCCTCTTTTGTAAGAGGCTGTCATCACGGTCACTCATCTCAAAATCTGAGACAATTACTCGGAGGTGCCTGGCAGCCAAATGTCGCTTTCTCCTTTCCTTGGTGACAATGTTGAGGGCGGTTGTAACCGCCAAAATAACAAGATGTGCTAAAGGGAAACACAAATATCAATGTTATGGTAGCACGGCGAACTAATTTCGACTTCTCTAATCAAATCAATCAGTTCTCGCCCTCTTCGTTGAACGATATAGTGAAATGAATGAGATGGACAACAGAACCTTTGTCACAATGTTGATCCGGAGCAAACTCACAGAGAACCCAAACGCGGCACACAGATACAAGACTGGAGTCAGGGTACTTCCTCAGGACAAACACAGGCAGTAACTGGAAGGAATCTTGCCTTGGAGATCAGAAGAGGAATCCCAACACGAACTGGATCTTCACAAAGGAATAGCGAACACAGGACTGCTCTACAGTAAACCTACTCTAAGCAACTAGAACCAAAGTATACCTAAAGGTTGACCAATACTCTGGCAATTAGTACCAGAGAAACACACGTTCTTATGCTAGCCCCCTGATGGGTCTCAGGTGTGCACAGTTGTCTAATCAGTCCAGCATGGAATCCATGTGATGGACAACAAGGCATTAATGGAGCCAAATTGAGGACCAGAACTCAGAACCATGACAACCTTACTTATCGTCATCACTCCCAGTGGGAACCCATCGACAATAAAGAACATGCCTGACAGCGTGCATGCAACGCTTTATCCCCGACATCAATGCACTTTTTAAACCATGGATTCGGATAAGATCCCAAATATGCAAGGCTGACCTCACCCAACGCTTGTCGTTGCGAAACCGATTGGCAATAATCAAACTGCTGCTCAAGATATTTAAAGCATTAAGATATCAATCAGCGTCTCTTAAGATTGCCGATATTATCCGCTTCTACCTTTGATTTAGGACGGACATTACCTGAAGAAGGCATGGAAGTTCGCTAACGAAAATATTTCAAATGCTTGAAGTCTGAATAGAAATCGGAAAATCTTATTCCATCTGAGCCATTAATTTTGTTTCTTATTCCTTGGATTCTGCACGATCAGTAGAGTTAACAACTTCTTTGTGCTTGTCTTTAAATTAATTAGAGAGGTGAGTCAATTGGAGAGGTGATGATACTTCTGTGGTTTATATCAATACTTATGAAGTTTGAGAAGCAGTCATTGACCTCTGAATTATACTAGCACCTGATGTCTCAGTTTCTTTTCAAATAGACGCATACGAATCAATCAAAATTTTACTCTAGGAATTCCCCATAGAATGTGCTATTTAAATGGCGGCCTTGCACCTTGATATGATAGAAGCCATGGTAGAAATAATGGATCACTCTGTGTGCCTGATTCTCCGTGAAGCAACAGCAACATCTGAAATAACAAAATTTCACAATTCCATTAAGAAATCTATTCTGATATTTCACACTGGTTGTCCATTTCAATCTTCGAGCTGAATACATTCTATTTTCACAGGATTTTTTTATCTTGTGGAGGCAATAATTTTTTCATGATTCTGCTTTTGATCTTAGCCATCATTTGACCTCGTTGGGTTTCCAAGGTGTATAAATCAAAAGGCGCATTGAAAGTGTTTCATCTCCGCATTATTCAAAGAGATTGTCTGTGGGTGAAGCAGACCGATCGCTCACAGTGAAAATGCTTGAAATATGTTACGACATATGGAAGATAAACTCTCTGAACATTGCAGCCATTGGCGTTCCCGGTGATTAGGTCAGAACGTTTCGTAATTTTATGCCAACTTACATCTGAGATGGTCTCTCATTTCCTGAACTGTGGGGATAGTTATATATTCTTGTGGTTCGGCAATGTAAGTCGGCTGGATAGCATTTGATCGGTTCGACAAAATTTTAACCTCATTGATTCATTTCACTTGAATTTTGTTTCTGAATTTTCTGACACTTCGGCATATCTTGGTGGCTAGTCGCGTCCGTAAGAGATTGAAGGGACAAAATAAGTGTGAGAATCATTGTGATCCAGAGATGGAGAGCAGAAGGTGGTCTGCGATTTTACGCTTCAGCATATCCGGCAGCTTTATCCACCTCTGGTTCGCGAGTGTAATATATTTCTAAAAGTACAATATTGCAGCAAGATATCTCATTAATTACACTGACTTGGAATTAATCTTTAGAACACTGGATATATATTACAAAATTGGCATTTGGTACAAATAGGTTTATTTATGGGGTGACACAGTCCAGGTTCAGGGAGCAGTTTATAAACGCAATTAAATAAAGGGTAACCTCAATAGTGCGCGTACTTAATAAATATAAAAACTGAGCTCAGTCAGTTGCGACTCCCAGTGTTTCTATGCGATGACTCTGGTATTTTGGAGAGCACACAGTTCATATTACGTAGAGTGATAATCATCAGCTGAGAACGGTTTCATTTTGAAAACCCCGAAGCTGTTTTCTGCAATTATTTTTCTGTGCTTTCTCAATCTTGACACAAACAATTCAATTACTTGATGCTCATTTGATTTCATTCTTTCCTTTATGTTTTCCAGTGTTAAGATCTGCACAAATATCCAGATACTTAAAACAGTCCAAACTCTTCTACAACACATCCCTGGGCATTGCGTCATAGAACAAGGAAAGAAATCGGTCGGTCAACGCTCACGCCACCTCTTCCACCAACAACAGTAAAATTGACTTTCACTGGTAAAGAGTCATCAAGATCGGCAAAACATTGTGTTCCGAATGGCCGGTCCGGTGCCGTACTTTTCTGTGTTCTTCTTGTTATTCCACATTACCTTCAAATTGGCTCCTCCAGAATCTACGACTCACGTGCACACCGACAACTAGCCGCGGACAACAAATCTCCCTTCTGGTACCTCTTTGGGATAAGAGAGAAACTGCAATCCTCGGGAAAACCGCGGCCAAGGGACAATGTGTAAACTCCACAGAGGCAGCAGCGGATGTCAGATCCGGATCGCGGATGTTGTGATGCAGAAGATCTACCATTTGCGTCACTGGAGGTCCCGCTGCACCATTTTGACGCTCCTTTCATTTGTGTGGCCCACGCTGAAGTTGGCAGCAGTTTTATACCAGAGTAAAAATACTCGATTAATTTGACACCAGACATATATTTCTACGTGACGGAAGGATTCACTTCTTTCACCAAATTAAGATAAAACTTCTCTATCCCTGTTTACTCCCACAACACATAACTTTTCTCAAGATCGATTGACGGATCATGGCTTGCTGACCCATGAAAAGATAGAACCTCATGCTCAGTATTATTTTAATCTCGGTGCCCAATCTACTGGTCTCATTCTGGACATTTCCGGGATAAGAACACTCTCATCTTCAACAATATGGCATGAAGTAAGCTGGCAGAAATAGGACAGTGGGTATGAAAATTGAAACGACCAGAGGTGATTGGTTAAAAAACAAGTTGGGCAACGGCCAATGGTAACACATTCTGAGCCATCACAAGTGCAGAAGAGGTGCAGACAACAGGGCACTTTACAGAGGTATGTGTAAACAGAGGACATTACCTTAAGTTGGGGAATGAGAGGTTTATAGTGGTTTTGGGAAAGATTTACTTCATCCACTTGGAGTTTGGATGGTTACAGTTTGGAACGCACCGACTGTGAAGCTGGTGGAGGCAGAGACTCACAATATTTAACCAGCATCTTGGCCAGCAAACGTTTTTTCCTGGATTATATTGTGATGCATGGGGAATATTATTAATGCCCTTTCCACTTCCACCATCAACTCATTCTGTGTTGTCTGCAAATCTTCTGTATTGTTGCAGGTTACTTTAAGAAATAATTATTATTTATTTGCTAGAATCAGAGTTGATTTGCTCTACCACAACTGTCGACAAACGCTACACTTGCAACTTTTTCAACAGTCCCATCTCGAAATAGATTTCTAACCTGATCTGTCTATATAGTGGGGGATTTGTGGATGTGTTTGTTGGTCATGTTAAAGTCTGGATAACGGAGTCATTGACAGAAGTTCCATTTATTCACTATGGGATCCGGAGAGCTCAGCTTGATATTAAAGGTGAATTAAAGATGGCAGCTGTGGCAGTGAAACCCTCATTTACTTCATTAATGTGTAAAGGAAAGTCTGTGCTCACCAATCCAATAATTTAGTATGTTGACAGCTTAAAGTTATTGGCCTTGAATGCACTGCTCTACCACGACTCGGTTAAAATAAGAGACAACTATTTGGATGCATTAGCTACATCTAGCATGAACACATTTGAAACCTGGATTGTTGATAGAAAACTGTGCAACTCAGTTAACAGTTAAGAGATTTAATACCAACATTCTATATTTCAAAGCAGAGGAAGCATGAATCATTAACCTTATTTTCATTCTCCATTACAAGTCGGGCTGATTCTCGACAGTCAATCTCGGGAGAATTTGTCGAGCAGGGACTCTCCGAGGCCTTCCTCAGGGGCTCCCACTCTCTTCAGGTCAGTAATGCTTCTTGATCATCTTTACTATTTTATCCAAGTTTTGGCTCTCCAGCAAGTCACACAGCTGGAAGGAAAGAGGGAGAGAACAGTTACCTCCCGGATCAGATGTTGTAGAACTCCAATTCCTCATTCCAATCTTTAAGTTCCGATGGACGGAAAATCATTGATGCTCTGAGTGTTATGAAGACTTGCCCCCAAATCCCAATGCGAATGCAGATCTGTGACAACGGCATTTGAATGAGAGGGAATTCGATAAATTTTCCTTCAAATCCCATTCAAGACAAGACCAGAATGCAAGTACACACAAAGAAACTTGTATGAAGGTCAGTGTGCCGAACGGGGTTTTTGTGCAGATTCAGCAGGCTCTTGTCCATTTCCTTCTCCATCTGCAGAGCTCTCTGCATTGCCGCCTGACCGTTGCTCCTCTGGATTCTGAAAGCAATGGCAGTAAACATTCCTTTGTAACATAAGCACCAATGATGCATACAACTAGAGGTACACAATGCCAGGAAATACAGTAACACAAGAAAATTCAAATTACGCAAGAAGCCTTAAAAATAACGTCCAACTACAACCAATTGCTTCAATGCTCAGGTGAAAACGATGTTTGGAAACGGAATCAATCTCTGATGTCCGCCAGCAAGATTCAGCCTCCACGCCAATTCGGGAATACCAGCAGTTTATCAGCCTGTTCCCTTTCCTCTTGCTCCGCTTCCTCAACAACATAGTAAAGTGACGCAAGGCAACGCCACCCAGGCCAAAGTGCGATGACTGTGGAGATATATTTTCAGATCCCTGTTGAGGATTTGTATCATGATGCAACTGGAAATTCAATTCACACTCACAAAATGCTGGAGAACTCAGCAGATCAGGTAGCATCTGTGGGATGACATCATCTGTCGATATTTCGGGCAGAGAGTCTTAATTCCAGCATTCCATATTTCAAAGCAGAGGGAACAGAACCCTTCGTCATATTGTCATTCTCCAGGACGAAAGAAAGAAGGCAGAAACAAGAATGAAGGGGTGGGAGAAGGGCAGGAGCACAAGCGGGGGGGGGGGCTATAGGTGGATCGAGGTGAGGGAGTAAAGTTAGTTTCTGGGAGAGGGGCAAGTAGGAATAAATTTAGAAACTGGAAGGTGATAGCGGGAAGAGGCAAAGGGTGAAGAAGATGGAATCTAACAGGAGAGGAAGTGGACAAGGAATAAAGGGAAGGAGAAGGGGAACCAAAGGGAGGGTTATGGGCGGGTGGTGGGGCAGGGTTAGAGAAACAGAATGGTTGATTGGGTAACCTGATCAAATAGCCATTGGGTCAGGGCGTTGCTGGTTCACGGCGCTATTAGGTCAGGGTACTTCCAAGGCAGATATCAACTGGGAAAGGGTGCTACAGGGTCAGTGTGCAAGTGAGTGTGGGCTCTCCTAGGCCAGAATGCTACTGGGTCAAATAACTACTTGGTGAGATCTCCACTGGTCGGGCCGATTCCGGCCACGGCTCAACTGTGTCAAATAACATCTTTGTCAGGGCCCTACTTGGACAGTGCGCTACAAGGTTAAGGCTCTACATGGTCAAATAACTGCTGACTTAGGGCCTTACTGGATCAAACAACTGCATGGTCGGGGAGCAACTGGGTCAGGAATGTACTGGATCAAATAACTACGGTCAGGGCACAAATTGGTCGAGGAAACTGGGCCAAATAACGACTTAATCAAGTAGCTAATGCGTCCGGGCGCAACTGAGTCAAATAACTGCTGGGTTAGAGCGGTACTGGACCAAACAGCTACTTGGTCAGGGTGCTATGTGTTCACGGCGCCACATTGTCACGGGGTTGTTGGATCAGAGTGGTCCTGGGTGAAGTGACTACTTGGTCAGGAACCCAGCGGTTGACGCAAAGCTGGGACAGAGCACAACTGGGAACAAACAAAAACTTGATCGGGGCACTTCAATTTGGATGCTGCTCGGTGGGCGCTTCTACTGGGTAAAATGACGACGGTCAGGGCACTACTGAATCAAATTACTGATGCAGGATAGTGCTGCGTCAAATAACGATGGTTATAGAACTACTTGGTCATGGAGATATTGTTTCAGGGCTTCACTGCGTCAAACAATTGGCGCGAATTGGTACTAACAACCTAATTGGGTTCGGACATTCCAAGGTCAAATAGATACCTGATCAGTGTGCGATATTTTCTGGGCTTACTGGGTCAAGGCGCGACTGGACTACGGCGTCACTGGGTCAGGGCGCTACTGGTTGAGGGCTCCAGTGGGTTAGCGCGCTACTGTGTCTAATAATTGCAGCGTCAGGATGCTGCTGGGTCAAATTTCTGCTGCGTTAATGCGCTACTGGGTCAGTGCGCTACTGGGTCAAAAACTAGGTGAGACCCGATTATGACCACCGTGACACAGGGCCATATAGCTACTCCGTCAGTGCGCTACTGAGTCAGGGCGCCACTGGGTAATTAGATGGGCCACGGCGCTGCGTGGTCAATTAACGACTTGTTAGTGCGCTACACGGTCAAATTACTGTGCACCAGGGCGCTACGGGATCAAATGATGACACGGTCAGGGTGCGAGAAAGCGTCTTGGCGAGGCTGTATCAGGGCATCACTGGGTCTTGGCGCGACTGGCTCAAATGGGTACTGTGAGCACAGTCTACTGCTCTCAGAGATGAATACAATTCCCACCACCGAGAAGGGGTGGATATTTTGATATTTCCACTAAGAAGGGTTAGAAGTTCAGTTACTCTCATTCATAACTGAACGGACAGAACACGAGGGGAGGAGAATAGTGCAGGGAAAAGGCGTTGATATGCAAAATGAGTCATGATGTCGGTGAAAGGCAGAACCGTCAACATTGTACAAATGGCAAACTTATGATTTAATTTGGTCTATTGTGCTTATGATGTTGCTGACGTTGATTATACATGAGGAACAATACAGCCAAGTGTTTTATTACATTAGACGTCACCACAGCAAACTAGCACAAGCAAGTTGCATCCCGTGACGTCGAGGTCACCTCGGTCGGGACGGAGGGTGTCGATGGAAACGAGTGCGTCACTGCCGCTGTCCAGTGGAATCTGGTGCGAATGTCCGCTTCTCACCTGCAGGCCGCCGGCGGGGACGTTAAAAAGAAAGCTTCAATTCCGCCACAGTGCGGCGGAAGACGGGGTGTGGGGGTGGGTGTGACCTTACCGAAGATAAACAGCTACATGGACCGATGTTATCGTTAAAAGCCGCTGCAGAGAAGCCAAGAACAAAGTTGCAGGAGAACGGAATCAGGAGAAACACGACAATATAAATTGCATTCAGAAAAGCCGAGGGCTGTCAATAGATTGCCACTCACCCTGAGCATGGTGGAGACGTTTTACATGCCGACAGGCATTGTGAACGGAGTACCAGGTTTCACTGGAAATTGAGGGTACAGAACATTGACTCTGGACATTGCGATGAGAATAACTGTATTTCGGCTATTCTGAGAATAAATTCGCTAGCTACAGTAATTATGGTTACAGTTTCAATGACGCTGAATTTGTGTAACGCCTGGCTATGTCTGTGGGAATATTGACCACAGGCATTCTGCAAACAGTTTCTCATACCCCCATTTTGTGGATGCGCACTTTTCCGTGCGGTACAACTCCATGAATTTAAAAACAACCCTCACTAGTGACTGTGTGTGCAGTATTGTCAACAGGTGACCGATTCCAGCCATTGGGAAAGGGAACCTGAAACACCAATTATTCTGTGTATATTCAGATATGCAGGTCACGGTAAGTAAAACATCAACAAGCCTGGACAATGTGGGTAGAAAATCAACTACTCTGGGTATGTTCAGTCACATGGCCACTGACTGCAGACATTGTTCGATCAGTAGCAACTACAACGGTAATTAAGGATACTGCGGGTGTCCCCGGATATTGTAGGTATCGTGACCCCAGATAGTGAGAGTGCAGGACTAGCGTCGCTGGTAATTTTGACCAGATATTGTGTGTATCTGCGCACTGATATTGGGCATTATGCAGATTCCCTGTAATATCACTGGGGAGGGAGAAGATGCCTTTTTTTTTGGAATTCACAGAGTTGCACAGCACGGGAACTGCCCATGCTTGTATTGAGCTGAAATGAATTCACTGAGCTGAAATCTGGTTGAATTTTCAGCCAGCCTTTGAACCTCCTTCAGATGCGGCAGTGAATGTCACGATCTGGATCCCGGGCTAGAGACACTGCGGCTACTTCTGGCCTGCTGAAGTAACTGAAGCACCGCCATGACCGGATATGTCCGCGCCTTTTTTTATCTGTTCCCTGAATTTGGACAGGGTCCCTACAAAAATAACTGTATTTGTGCAGCAGTTGAAGTTACTCAGCAAATACCCAGCATAGTGAAATATAAATTGGGAATCACTCCGTTCAGTTCCGATTCCTGTGATCTGATAGTAGATGAAATCTACGACAAGTGTCAGCCACAGGGTGATGAAGGTGCCGGAGAAGGTGAAGAGTAAAATCATAGACCTCCTCCTGCTCTCCATCTCTGGGTCATTGCGGTTCTCCCCATTGTTCTGACCCCGCAGCGCCTTACGGACTCGACTGGCCGCTAAAATGTGCCTGACCGTCAGAGCGTTGAGCAGTAGGATTGTTGTGAATGGGAGCAGTGGTGTTAAAACCATGTCAAACGAATCAAATGCCACCCAACCATGTTCAGTGTCATAACTTGGCTTCGGAGAACAACCCCACTGTACATTGTCGGTGATCTCTTCAGGTTCCACTGTGAAGCAGAAGGGAACATTTTCCAAGCAGAGCAGAATCCGAGTGGTGGCGAGAACAGCGGTGGCAGTTTACCTGGTGCAATATTTTGTCTTCAACTTCTGATAACAAATGGCGACAAATCGGTCAAAGGTGAAAGTCACGGTGAACCAGACAGAACAGTCTGTAGCTGCGTAAGCCAGGACATCGGTAACCTTGCACACAGTGAAGATGTTCAGGAAATTCACTGGGAAATGATGATAATTCATTTGATACAAAATGACCTCAGTGATGATTGTCAGTAGATCCGCCACTGACACGGACACCAGGTAGTGGGTGGTGCAGGTGGAGAGGCCGCACTTTCCCCGGCACAGGATCACAATCGCCACTAAATTCACTGGAGAAAGATGAGGGAATAAATGCGGAATTGATATATAGATTATAGAACAACAACTCGCCATTCTGCCCATTTTGTCCGCGCTGAAAGTAAATACAAACCCGTCCGGCTGAATAAGGTCCGTATCCCTCAATCCCTTCCTGTTTGCGTTTCCACTTAAATGCTTCTTCAACGCAACTGTGTCTAACACTTCCGCTAACGGTGCGCCCTGTCAATTATGACGCTCTATGTCAAATAAATCTCATTTAAACTTGCCTCATTTCAACTTAACTCAATTTACTTCCTCGGGGGAAAAATAACTCTGAACATTTCCCTAATTCATGATTCCCATTGTTTTTTATGTTTCTATCCCATCGCCCAGCAGCCTCGTTCCAGTGAAAACAATACACATTTGTCCAACCTTGCTGATGGCCAATACACTCCAATCCAGCCAACTTTCTGTTGAGCTTCGTTTGCATTCCTTTCCGCCCTTCCAATTCGTTCCTATCGTATGGCATGAATATCCACATGTGGCCTCACAAATTCTTCGAAGCTGAATCATTATTTCCCACCTTTCATATTCTGTGCCCCGGCGATGGAGACAAGCATGCCACATACTTTCTTTGGCATTCGAAACTGTTGTTAACGACCGGAGTTGAAGGGAAGGACAATATTTCTGCCGCTCCCAGAAGGATAAATGTTGCTTTCAACGTTTAATGATTTTGACAGCCTCTCACGCAACCGTTTTGTGGACTTAAAACTGAACAGTCCATAGCACCCAGTTATCTAGAAATTCATTCTAAACTGAACCGGAGAGTTTCAAATAGATGGCAACGTCAATTTTGGGTCATGCTTCGAAGAGCTGTTTATCTGGCCTAATACCACATTGAATGCAATGAGTCTCTGTAAGAGAGTCCCCGAAAACTGCGGATATTTGTTCCGGTGACTCATTCCAGATAGCGATCTACGCTGAGTACAATTTCACAGTGACGGACCCTCACAGAAATATGTCTTAGTGACAACCAATCTGTAAATTTAATCATATTGTGAGAGGTCCACAGTGATACGTGACCGCATGGCCGGGTGTTCATTCCTGGTCAGAACCTCACAGCAGGCAACTTGTACTCTGAAAACACCTCCCTGTTACATCTCACAGCCTCTTCTTCTGTGCTCTGTTACGCTGTTCAATTTATCAGAACAGGGAAAATCTCAGGGCTCTCGTGAGTTGAAAGCAAATGCTATTTCTTGATTGAACGATGTGAATTCTTAATTCGGCATCATTAACTGAGCGATCTAATCATTGCAAACGGTTGAGCAACTTAGCAACTTCATATTTAACAGTCCAAACCAATTCGTACAAAGTGTTCCATAAATTGACGAGTTGAACTCAACGTACCAGGAATACCAATGACTGTGAACAATGCTTGTTGCACACTGAAGTACGTTTCTAGAATGTTCAGTGTGAAGTAGTGAGTCCTTTTGTCGTGAAAAAATCCTATCGAATAATAATGGAAGGAGCTCCACACCCTCTGTTTTATACCATTTTTAACCACGGGGAATTTGCAGTTAAAAATAACACTTTAAAAACTGTGAAAAAAACAAATTTGGACAGGCAATTGAAATCTCTGCTCGCATCGGAGCTGTTTTGTTCAGCAATTTAATTTGAGAATCTACAATAACTGGAAAGTCTGATCACTTAAATGGATGAAGTTTGGGAACGGCATTATTCCAGCAAAGGGAATATTATTTCAAACACCCATCAGTCTATCAGACACTATTTTCCTGACGTTATTCCTATTTCTTAAATCAGTAATATAGTGAATGTGGCTTCCATGTTTGAAGTTGGCATTGTAGGATTAGTGTGGTACACATATTAGCATTATTAAAAATAAAGACAACTCGTGTTGATGTATCGTAATTCTGTTATTTTCCCACAGAACAAACCGTATGTTTGCACTTATACCATTTCAAACTGACTATCTTTCATCGCGTTTATCGGCACAACATGACACAGTCGCCCCATCTACTCTGATACATACCTTAGCCTATTTCATTTCTCGAAAACTAAATAAGTATCTCAGCCCAATTGCGGACCTGCATTTTTATCATCACGCTGAACTTCAAACAATCCCTCAAACAAATACAGTCTCGAGGCGAAACTGGTGCAAACATTGAGGAGATCACAATGCTATTTTGATATGGACTAATTCAGGTTCTTGAACTTGCCTGAAAATAACGGAGTCTGAAAATAATATGCGGCATGGCATCATTATCCTTCAAATGATCAAAGTGTTCAAACTGATATAGCAACTCCAACTTCAGGTGTGAGTCATAAGTTTATAAACCTGGCAGCGATGTTTCTCAACGATGCACACAGTCAAAGGGACACAATTGCAGAGTGAAGGAAGAACAAGTACATGGGTGTAAATTAAATAAATTTCTCTCTCCTTTATCTCCACAGGGATGAAGAACAGCAGGTATTGACTGAACGAGAAGGTAATAAAAGAATCATTGTTACTGCCTCTGGCCGACGATCTGTTTCCACATATAGTGAAATGTATCCAAATGTTTAAAAAAGAAGCGATAGGTATTGGTGCTGTAAGCTTCAAAAATAATAGGGATCATGGGACGAATTTCAAAGACTTGAAGATCGGGAAATCAACAGCTGAGCGACAGCCACGTGCACAGAAATCTTTGACGCTGGAACTGAGGATGGAACTGGGGTGGTCTCAGCTAATAAACATGGGTCAATATCCCCGCCGTCGAGGATGTTCCTAAGAATTTTCGGGATTACCAGTGTTTAGATCTCCCAAAATCTTGGGGTCCTGACCATTGTGGAAGGTCTGAGGTAAAATGCCTCATCGAGAATGATTTCTGTTTCTCATGACGTTTTATCTCCAGACAACGGTGGTTGTTGAAGAAGCCTTTACTCATGTTTCACCTTATGACTTGCTGAACTGAACTTTAAGAACCATTTCTGGACATGGAGTTTGAGAATTTGCCACACACACACGACCAGTTTAGTTAGTTTTTGGGGTTAATGTTCTGGGTTTAATATTTTAACTTCTAACATTCTTACATTTTTACTTATTTTTATTTTTCTTATTATCATAAGTAGTTATTAATAAAGTAGTTTTTAACACATATACGCATCTCGATGTGTTTCTTTTGTTGCTGATCCGTAACACTTCTCACTGCCTTCTCTCTTTGGAGATCCATCCCCTGCTGGTCTAGTTTAAACCCTACCAAGCGGCAAATGCATATTTGTCCGCATGGATATCGGTCCCTCACAGGTTGGTAGATGCTGTTCAAGTTCCGCAATCGTTCCAGCAAAAAGGCCGGTGGCGGATTTTCACCCAAAGTTCCCATGGCCATGACCTTCTTATCAGAACTTCTTGGGTCCCCATTAGGGTACTTGCTGCGCCCGATGTCAATGAACCACACCACAATAGCAAAGAGCCACAGATCCTTGCTCAGCGGCCATGGTTCAGTGATTCCACTCCTCCCCAAAAAGGCAGACTTGACACTGTTTTCGGAATAACCCATTAATAATAATTGAACTAAAATTACTGACATCACAATTACAGAAAGAACTACAAAAATGGCCGGTAAGACAATAATAGTGCTCACACCTGCAGGTTTTTCCATAAACTCTGCTCACAATCCCCAAGATAATTGTTGCTGCTGATTCTCTGGTCACTAATACGATGACGATGGGTTGGGCCAGTGAATATACTAAGTGTCATAATGTTGATCGAGAGCAAACTCACAGAGAACCCAAATGCGGCAAACTGATACAAGACTGGAGTCAGGATACTTCCTCAGGACAAACGCAGGCAGCAACTGGAAGGAATCTTGCCTCGGAGATCA
>JARFYF010000076.1:439852-485834 GCA_030265395.1 Rhina ancylostomus
AGTCCTGCTTCGCAGCTTCCTTCCTAATTCTCTATAGTCTCTTTTCTGGAGCTCATTCCTTTCCCCACCAATGGCGTTGGTACCAATATGTATCACGACCTCCGGCTGTTCCCCCTTCCCCTTCAGGACTTTTTGGACGCGATCGTACACATCTCGGACTCTGGCACCGGGGAGGCAAGCCACCTTCCGAGTTTCTTTCCTGCGTCCACAGAATCGCTTGTCTGCCCACCTAACTACTGAGTCCCCTCTCAGTAGTGCCCTCTTCACACCTTCCCCACTCTCCTGAACCACAGGGCCAGGCTCTGTGCCAAAGGCTCCGCCACTGTGGCTCCCCCCCCAGGTAGGCTGTCTCCCCCAACAGTACTCAAGCAGGTGTACTTTTGTCAAGGGGAACAGCCACAGGAGTCCTCTCTAGTACCTGACTCTTCCCTTTCCCCTTTCCTTTCTCTTTCCCCTCTTGTGACCCACTCGTCTGATTCTGATGATCCCGGCGTGACCACCTGCTGATAACTTTTCTCTTTCACCTCCTCACTCTCCCTGACCAGACAAAGGTCATCGAGCTGCATCTCCAGTTCCATAATACGGTCCCTCAGGAGCTGCAGCTCGACACACGGGGCGCAGAGGTAGCCCTCCCGGGGGCAGAGAGACCCAGGGAACTCCCACATCTGGCACTTGGTACTGGAAACCGCACTCATTCTCCTTCCTTAACTCAAGGCACTTACTTTTCCTCGCCCCTTCACACCGAAGCCTCTTGACCACACTCTGCACCCCCTCACTCCACTGCCCACTCCGACGCTGACCGCTGGATAGGCTGTTTGCTTTTTAAGCTGCCCGTGCCGCCCCTGCGCAGTCCAGCCTCCACTCGACCACTTAAACCTTTTACAACCCTTCTAAAAGTACTTTATAAAAACAAGAACCCTACGAAATTGCAACCCTAATAAAACTAAGACTTACACTTAAAAACCTAATTTAAAAAAGATAAGAAAAACTTAATTGCTCCGAAGCGAGTCCCCCGAAGTCTCCGAAGATTTTTTTCTTGGCCCCGGTTTTTAAGCTGCCCGGGCCGCGCCTGCGCAGTTCAGCCCCCAACTCGACCACTTAAAACTTTAACAACCCTTCTAAAAGTACTTTATAAAAAAAAGTTGTGCAAATAGCAATAGCCTCGACTTTACTTCACTTAAAACAATATCGCTTCATGCAAATACTGAATCTCAGAATGGATTCGAATTGCAGCCATGCAGATAATGTTCTCAAGAAAAGTGTATGGAGCAGGAACAGCGATGTTATATCACCTTCGGGGTTTGAACCAAAAGATGTGGCATTACGAAAGAGATTAGTTGCAATTCTGAGACTGAAAATGGAATTCTCACGATGTTCATAAATCTTGTGCACTTTACCCATGCCAAGTTTTACTTTACTGTTCAGTTTGACGAGACGACTTTGACGACAAGTGAAAAGTGGTGTGCAGCAAGTGCCCTGCACTTCCCGGAATTTTCTCTGTACCACTGGACTGCACAACCCGAAGTCTGAATGACGGAGTATATCCACGTATAAGATCGAAGAAGAAACACCTAACTCTCATTAACTGAGTGTAAGAGTTACGACACCATGCTGCAGCCTTGCAAACATGTTGATTAGACCGCATGTGGAGCATTATGTATAATTCTGGTCGCCAAGCCGCGGGAAAGATATAGCATCAATAGTGGGAGTGTGCAGAAGTGATTCACTGGAAAGTTGCCTGGAAGAGAGGGCTGTAGTTATAAGGAGAAATTTGTTCGGTCAGGTTTAGTCTCAAGAGGCTGAGGGGTGAGTTTATAAAGATTTATACTTGATGACGGGGAGAGATTTCTCATTTCATCAGAGATTTTTTTTAAAAGCAGACGACTCTCCAACTAGAGGGCGCAGGTTATGACCAAAGGGAATAAATTTGAAAGGGATATGAATTAAGCTGTTTTCCAAGCTGAGTGAATTTTTGGAACAAAGTGATACAGGGGGTATTGAAGGCAGGCACAATGAGTTAAATTCCATGTGGCATTCCTTTGCGCAGTTTCCACGAGCTCTTAATAGCGTTACGCTAAACCGCTATGCTACCGAGCCGCCCAACTTTTTTTATATATAAGAAAGGTCCATACAGGAGGAGACAGACTTACAGACAGAGAGCGAAGGGAAAGGCAGTGGGGGCGGGAGAGATGGTAGTTGAAGACTAATAATAATCAAGAGATCAAGCAACATCTATAGAAAAAGGAACAGGGTCAACGCCTCAGGTCCAAGAGTCCATCAAAACCTAGAACCGAGCTAATTCACTGATTACAAGCTGCAAGACGACGACGGGAAGGCACATCTGTGGCAATGTGTCTCTCTGAGAGGGTGAGTGGGAGTGATGCCAGGATCAGTGCAAACGGCCTTACCAGAGCTCTGTTAAAAACATGATTTCCACTTCCGTGTGGGGGAATTTGGGTGGGAGAATGTAGGCAAATAAATGTTGTTTGACACCATTTATTTCTATGATTTTATGACTTTCACAGTGTGCTTCAGCTGTTCTTCAGCTCCTCTCGGAATTTGGTCTGTGTCACGGCGTAAATACACGTGTTGGTGCAGGAACTGAGAAGCTGCAGCATTATCGCTGTCCAATATGTGATAGGACGAGGATCTGTGACAGAATAACTGTAAGTTCTTGAAATTCGTAGATAGATGAAAAATACCACCTGTGTTACCCACAGCAACATGAAACTGCCGGTTATACTGAAGAGTATAAACGATGGATTTCATTAGGTTCTCCATCTCTGGGTCCTTGTCATTCTCTCCATTGCTGCGGGCCCGGAGGCCCCTGCGGACACTACTGTCTGCTAACATCCGTCTGACTGTCAGAACATTGAGCAGCAAAATCAGAATGAGTGGGACCCAAGGGGTTAAAATGCGGTGAAACATCTCAAATACCGCCCAACTGGGGGATGTTATAAAGCTCCGTTTAGGAACTTTACAAGCTGTTCCCAGGGAACATCATGAATTATTACTCTAGACTCGTGTATAAAGTTCCAAGGGACACTCTCTAAACATCCCAGCACACTCACTATCCCGATAACCACATACGCCGTTCTCTCGGTGCAATATTTTGTTTTCAGCTTCTCACAACAAATGGCCACAAATCGATCAAAGGTGAAAGAGACAGTCAGCCAGACAGAGACTGGAGTGCTTGCAAAAATCAGTCATACTAAGACTGCACACGGGAGTAATGCGGAGGAATGATCGCGGAAAATAAATCAGAGCAGTCCACCTCAGCAGGGAATCCGAGATAACGACCAGTAAATCAGACGCTGCTATTCCCACCAGATAGCGAGTGATACATTTGGAAATACCGCACTTTCCTCAAGATAGGATCACAATCGCCACCAAGTTAACTGTATGAGAGACAGGGAGAAGGAAGTTAAGAGAATATTGTCTGGATCCGAAGCTAACGCAACAGTTTAACGGGATCCAGTGTTGTTTCCATTTTGTTGTTCCATTCAGCGGTGAAGCCGATGCTTCCGTAATGCGTAGAGAGAGAGAGAGAGAGAGAGGTCGCAGTGCAGTTCCGGACAGAAAAGGGGTTAACAGTGCAAAATAAAATGAGTAAGACTTGAATACTGATTCCTTACTGTTGACCGAAATTTGAGGTGACAGGGGAGAGCTGACTGCATAACTGTCTCCTCAGAGGCAATAAGGGATGGATCGCTTTTACCGGCGCCGTCTGCGTCTCATATGAATGAAATGAGTTAATGCGGCGTCTGATGGCGGGATTATTCCATTAGCCAACCATCAACAGCCCCGGCGCTTCCGACTAGTGATAGAACAGCAGAAGAACAGAACAACTAAAAGAAATGCTGGAAACACTCATGCAGGCAATCATCGTCTGTGGAACGAGAAACCAGTTAACGTTTCGAGTCATCAAGTCCTCCTCAGTACTGTTGCTAGAAAAGCTCCTGCCCCGAAGCATTAATTGATTGCTCTTTCCATGCAGAGCTGCCGGGCTGAGTGCATCCAGAAATTTCCGTTTTTGTTTCGTATTCCACATCTGCCATCTGAACAGCTTTACGATAAACCGACACTGACTCCAACAGACTGAGTTCACTCTGATAAAACCTCACTGCCAGGCATATCTTTTCCCAATGAATACAAAACAAGAAGGCCGGAGAGACCATTTCAACACCCATCAGAAATCTCAGTGCAGTCGGCAGACGTCTGCAGTGATGTCAGAAGCAATTACAATAGAACTACATTTCACAATATCGATAACCATCAAACACAATATCAGTTCTGTTAATTGATGCCGGGGGGATTTCATTGAGTTATCCATCAACTGCTTCAGATCCAGTTCACACATTTATTAATCAGAGTCCACAACTGCTTCGCTCTACAACCCGGAACCCTTCACAACTGCTGAAGTGTTACGACCAGCCGATGGTTTCATTGCTGCTCGGAACCCAGACACCAGTACATTTGCAGATAATCACCCAGTATAAACAATCTGGGCTGTGTGAACAAAATATTTGCAAATTCAGGGCAGCTGCTACAAGACCAAAGGCGCAGAGACCCCGAACGTTCTGTTCCCATTAAGAAAGTATTGCTGCATGAACTCTGCCTGACACGCTGAGTCCCAGGGATGCTGCCCGACCCACTCAATTCCGGCAGCAGCTTGCTTTTAGCTACAGATCTAAGAATCTACCCCCCGTGTTTGTGATGAGGAGCGCCAGTTCAATAGCTGTCTGTGTAAACCTGCGAAAGAAACTATCACGTGTATGAGAATTAAACAGCGATTCCCAATAACGGCAGCTGAGACAGCGGTTGACCGGAAATTCCAACGGCTGAACGAACAGGGAAGTAAATGTCTCGTATCCACAAGATTACTGGATATCCCATGTCAGTGAGAAGCTGTGACTTGTGTTGCTCCGGAATCCACTGCTCCTACAGACACTCTGAGCTGATGTTATCCAACAGGCTCTGATTTATAAAGAGGATCAATCTCCAGTGGCACGGTTATACCCCTGACCCTGGTTATCTCCTAGTTAGAGTCACTTGAAACAACACGTTACTTCAACTCCATTGTCTCTGGTGTAAATATTGTGGCGACTGTGCACAAATACACCACATGTCATCGGAAGCGTGTCTGGAGGAAATAAGGCCGACAGTTTTAATCATACGTGACTGAGTTTCGTCACGGAGAGGCTCCATTTCGAGCTTTCACTTTGGTATTAGTAACTTATTCATCTGGATAAGTGGAGCGGAATTCTCCTCAGTGTGCAGTGAGCCCAGCGACACTGCCTGACACGCCCCCACCCCTCTGCCACATCAGTTTTACAGTTGGCACCTCCTTCCTTTAGTCCTTCTGCGCCCTGCTGGCCGCTCATGCAACCTCCACCCCTGGTACATGGCAACAGAAATTAACACTCTCCCTCTCTATCACAGCGCAGGTCACCTCACCATTTTCCCCCTTCGTCTGTTTTCCCAGTTATCTAAAGTTCCTCTCTGCAGATATATTCCCTGTTGTGAGCGATCCCTCGCGGGTTCAAGATCTCCGTTGCAGTATCTGAAACTTTGGATTGCGTGAACTCTCTGTTGTGCAACCACTTTGACTGTTGTGTTAAGCTCCCACCCATTCTCTGTGCAGTTGAATTGTGGTATTGACAACTTGGCCGTTCTTTAATGATATTCGCTTCCGTGCAGATTCCTTTCTGTGTACAAGTGTCTTCTTCTGCTTCTTGTCTCCTCGCTGTGACCATTTCCCAGGTATCCCTGTGGTGAACTGTTGCTACGATGGCGCAGAGGCGACGCTGCGGAAATGGTTTCCACAAAGAGGGGTTTAAGCCTTGGGCTAGTTTGCAGTACTCAGTGCTTTTGCAGATGAAGGACTGAAGGTGATTTTCCAATCGTGCTCCGGGTTGAAATATTTTCCGGCTTTATGAAAGCGGCACTAATATATAGTTGCCGAGACAGTTTTGTGCTGAAGGGTCGTGTTGGTGACTCGGTATTGATAGAACAAGTATCAGAATGGTTTGATTCAGCCACGTCTAAATTATAAGCCCTACAACGCTCCTGAAATAACCTTGGTGCACCAGCCGATTAGCACCAGGGAAACGAATGCTCTCGACTTTCGCAATGCCGCTGTGCATTTTGGTAATTCACTGTCAGTGCTTCTCCACCTTCTTCTGTAGTTCAATGCCAAGAATCCCGCTCAGAGCAACACGCTTGGGTCCACGTTCATCGGCCGGACCCTCTGTGTGTGTGTGTGTGTGTGTGTGTGTGTGTGTGTGTGTGTGTGTGTGTGTGTGTGTGTGTGTGTGTGTGTGTGAGAGAGAGAGAGAGAGAGAGAGAGAGAGAGAGAGAGAGAGAGAGAGAGAGAGAGAATGAGGGAGTGGCAGAGTGGATGAGAGAGAAAGGGAGGGAGAGAGAGAGAATGAGAGACAGAGAGAGAAAAAAGACAGAGACAGAGAGAATGAGAGAGACACACAGAAAAAGAGACAGAGAGATAGAGAGAGAGGGAGGGAGAAATAAATTTATCCAGATTCACTGAGCACAGTGTGAGAGTTTGGAGTTCATTCTGTAGTTATCAGTTTCTTGTAAAGTGTGTAAGTGTGCGGTTAATTCTGTACCTGTCAATCTCTGGCACAGCGTAAGAATGTGGGACTCATTCTCTACCTGTCAGTCAGCCTCTGGTACAGTGTGAGATTGTGGGGTTCATTTTGTACCTGCCAGTCTCTAAAACTGTGTGGCATGTTGGGTTAGTAGTGTACCTGTCAGTCTCTGGTACAGTGTGAGAGTGTGGAACTCATTCTGTACCTGCTGTGCTATTGATAGATAATGTAACTTCCGGCCTGACAGTGTATGAGAGTGCTGGGCAGGTATGTAATGAACTGACGGTATATTGTTCTGGGAAGCACTGTATGAGGTTATGAGTTGCAATGTGCGGGCGGCTCTGGCTCTAACAGATCTGGACCTCAGAATATCGAGGTTACCTTTTTAAAAAAAAACATCATATCCTTGGGAGTATTTAAAGGGCAGAGGCGGACCGATGGTTCCCGAATGTGAGAGAATCGAGAACTCGTCGAGCCCATTTAAAATATGCTGTCACTCAATGAGGGCGATTTCCCCAGTCGTTCCTGAGTCTACGGAACACACTTTGTCAAAGGGAAATGGGATCCGAGATTTGAGTATATTTCAGGCAGAGGCATCCAGATACATGCTGAGGAAGGAGGTAACAGGTTACCGCAGGGAGGTGGGTATGTGGAGTTGGGGACTTAATGAACTCATAGCTCGTCTGATTGAATGAAGGAGTGCGCTTTCGCGGGTGAGTTAAGACTCCTGTTCCGAATTCTGATGTTTGTGTGCCTGTATGTACCTGAGGGGTGGTGACCAGGACTGTACACAGCACTCCAGCTGTGACCCAACTTGTGATTATATAGTTCTAGCAGAGCTCCCTGCTCAGGCATTCTGTGCCTTCAGCAACGAAGGCGTCTCCCATCAACCTTCTTAACCCACCGACCGACCTATTCTCCTACCTTCTGGGACCTTTCCACATGCTGCCCAGGGTCCCTTTGTCATTCAACACTTATTCACATTCCTCTTTATTCTGTGCCTAGTGACCATGCGTGGACACTTTCCCTGCATCGCCTCATTTTACTGGACTGAGCCTGTGCCCCGTAGATCGGGTAACTCAGCTGTGTGAAAAAAAATTGCTATTATCCAACTTTCTATGACCCAACTAAATTTTGTACCTCAAACTAGTCCGCCCTCAGTCTCCTACGCTGGAAGGAAAACAAAGGCAACATAGTTATCTCTGAGACTATCTGATGAGAACGCCAGGTGAACCCCCTCTGCACATATCCCGGTACAGTCACGTCCTCCCTCTGATGTGACAAGCAGAACTTTTCTTACCCTCACTATCTCCCACCTGTTGAATCCCAGATGCTGCGGTAAGATAAGCCGCCCGCTCCACCCGCACTGGACTGTATGTTACTTCAGCCTTTGCGATGTGGATGCCTGGTGACTGCCCTCTGAAGCAGCTCAGAACCTGGTTGGGTTCGAAACATCAACCTTTCTGTTGACAACTCAACGCAATTATCGATGGCTGGATGAGGAAACTCTGTCCCGCTCTGAGTGAGTTTCCTTCCGTCCAACTGCCCGGCCGGACTTCAGGGTGAAAGAAATCTGAAAACTGTTTCTCCCTCCACAGACGCTGCCTGACCTGCTGAGTACTTCCGACAGGTTCTGCTTTTCTGACTCCGGGATCGAACGATCTTCCCGTTTGTCAATGGCAGGCCATGGGAAATATCTTTCTCTCGGCCCAGTTGTGGGAATCGAAGTAGTTGTGGCCGAGTGGTTAAGGCAATAGACGAGAAATACATGTGGATTACCCTGCGCAGGTCCGAATCCTGACGACTACGTGTTTCGAGCATTCTGATTTATAGTGTACATGACCCCCGACCCAAATCATTGATACATATTTTTAAAGCCATGTTCCAGCACCGAACCCTGGTCACCGCCTCCCGACTGGGAATGGACCATTTATTCTTGTTTCCTTTCAGTTGTCTCTGTTGTGAAATCTGTCAGCGTGTTCGGCTGTTAACCGAAAGGCTGGTGGTTTGACCCACCGAGGGACGCCGGAGGTCCGGTAGTTTCTGCTGTGTGTGCTGCTGTCAGCAGGGTAACACTGCGCTTCCTGCTGTTTTGAATTAAAGAAAACGTTGTTTGTTCCCGAAAAACAAAACACGTATACAGAAAACACAATCCCCACCAGCAAGTGTCTTCCATTCCATTCATTTAGCGATCAAATCAACAAACAAATCATGGAACATGGATCCAATCCATCTTCTCAGAGCACCAATGTCACTCATGTTTGCGCTTTCTTTAACACATGAAGTGTTGTGCGCCTGTCCCACACAGTCAAGCCCTTCAGTGCCATCTATTGGCAGATCGCTGTGACACAGGGTCAAGCAATATGAACGACGCAGAGAAAAGAACCGGATGGCACAAATCTTTAGAAACAAGGAAAGAAATGTGGAGACAGAATGAAAATGGCACTAGTCTGAAAGAAAAATAAACGAGCAAGGGGATGGTGCGAATTCGGAAAAGAAGGAATCGATAAAAAATGATAGAATGAACAGCACTCTCAGCACTCATGTAAATACCGGGCTGAGGAATTCCTGTATCACGACTGCAAGAGAATAAAATTAACTCGTTATCTTATACTCCTCTTGCTTTATTTTATCCCCGCGTTTTTATTAAATCAGTTTACGTTTACCTGGGTTCTTCGTCACCGTCTACCAATTGCAGATCACAGTAACATTGATGACTGAAATTTGATTAACCCGACTACAATTTGTTTCTTTTGTTTTATTGCATCACATTAGTAAATGTATTGGTTACAGTTAAGGGGGGATACCGAATCTTTTACAAATCATCCGGACCTATCCGGTCAAGATAATACCAGAGATTACGATATACAAGAGAATCAGTTCAGGAAGAAACAAACGGACTGGCACATGGATTTCGATGTGTGTTATAGTTTGGAGACACAGAAATTATGCAGACAAGAGGCCACAGATGGGTTTGTAAGATGAGAGAAGCATTGCAAATGGATTGATGCTTCACGGACAGCCAGGCAGCACCGTGGTGTCAGTGTGAGCCAGTATAAGGGCAGCTGTGTTCCATGAGAGACGGCGGAGTTGTAGAATCTTGGAATCATGCACATGTATGATACAGGCTGTGATGGGCAGGTTTTCCCCTTCCACAATGGTGTAAGACTAATAAATGGCAGCTGACGTCAGGAAGATCTTGAAAACAGAATCGGCCGTAGCCTGCAGAACATGACTTGGGTTATACTAACACGGAAACATATGAACTTCAGACATCCAGTTACCTTAGTGATTCTTTGGCACATCGATCGAATTTCCACTGATGGGCGGAGTGAGCATGAAATGTTAAACTGGGCGAGAACTTGAATGTGTATATTTACTTCTGTCTTCTAATGAGATTAATAACCCGATTCAGTGGGTATTTCACCGCGATATGCAGCTCCTTTCGGAAAATACTCTGAGTCATCCTGTAAATACAGATATTGGTGCAGGAACTCAGAACCTGCAGAATGAACTCAATGGATTCAAAGGTATATCGAGAATCAGTGGCGGTGTAATAATAAGCCTTTGAGATTCGTTGATAGACATAAAACACTACCAGTTTCACGCAGAGCAACATGAAGCTGCCGGTTATACTGATGTCCATCTCCGGGTCCTTGTCAGTTAGTCCACTGCTGCGGCCTCGGAGACTCCTGCGGACTCTACTGGCCGCTAAAATAGATCTGACCATCAGAATATTGAACAGCAACATGAGAAAGAACGGGGCAAAATGAACCATGATCGTATGAAAAATCTCATACGACCCCCACACACGAGATGTATAGAAACTTGGTTTAGTGACTAAACCCCAGGGAACACCGTCAATTATTTCAGCAGGCTCCAGTTTAAAGGACCAGGGTATACTCTCCGAGAAGCCCAGAAAACTCTGCCACGATAACCACAGCCGCCGTTCTTTCGGTGCAATATTGTGTTTTAAGCTTTTCACAACAAATGGCCACAAATCGATCAAAGGTGAAAGCGACAGTCAGCCACACAGCGACAATGGTGCTTGCGTAGGCCAGCCATTCAACAAGGCTGTAGACGTGAGTAATGTTGAGGAGTGAAACTGGAAAATAAAGTGACACGGTCCACTTCAGCAGTGTTCAGTGATGACGACCAGAAGATCAACAGCTGCCATCCCCACCAGGTAGCGAGTGATACATTTGGAGAGGCCGCACTTTCCTCGGGACAAGATCATAATCGCCACCACATTAACTGTAAAAGAGAAAGGGAATCAGAAAATATATTCATACTACGGGGAGCAAAAGCAGCATTTTGATGGGGACGTGTGTGTCTGTGTGTGTGTTTTATCGCGGGGCTACTTCGCAGATAACAATGAAACCATTCCGTAGTTAGCAGCAATGTTTCATTCAGCGAACACAAACAACCCCACAGAGTGATGACCGCCAGCTACCGTTGAGTCAACCACATCCACCGCTATACCTTCATCAATTTATTTTGTCACCTCCTCACAAAACTCAGTTAGGCTTCTGAGGCACGACCTGCCTCTCACAAAGCCACGTTGACTTGTCCTTAATAAGACTACGCTTCTCTAAATTCTCGTAAATCTTGTTGCAAAGAATCCCCTCTAACAGCTTTACCACCGCTGATGTAAAGTTCACTGGTCTCAATTCCCAGAATTATATCTATTATCTCTCATGAACAAGAGAATAACATTTGCCATACAATTCTGTGGCAAGGGAGGATGCAAGCATCATTGTCATCGCCCCAGGAATCACTTTCGCTTCCCATAGTAACCAGGGGTATATCACCTCGGGTCCCGGCGACATATCTATCCGAAAGTTTAATTTTCAGAAGCTCCAACACTACCTATTTAACTTCAACATGCTCTAGCACATTAGCCTCCTCTACATTGACCAGACATTCGTCAAAACCCCTCTGCCTCGTGAACACTGAAGCAACATATTCGTCAAGGACCTCCTCTGACTCCTCCCTCTCCGGGCATATGTCACCCCCTTTATCTCTGAGCTGTCCTCCTCTCACTCTGGTCATCCTCATGTACACTTTCGTGTAGAACATCTTGCGTTTTTACTCAATTCCACTCTCCAAGGCATTCTTATGTCCCATTCTGGCCCTGTTAAATCACTTCTTAATCACCAACCAAAGTACTTTATAGTTCTCAGGTTTCCTGCCTGATATTTGCTTCCTAAATCGTAAGTAGGCTTTCTTCTTCCTCTTGACTAAATGTTTCACCTCTGTTGCCAACCATGGTTTCTTCACCCTCCCATGCTTTCCCTGACTTCGTGGGAGAAACTTATCCAGAATACCATGCAAGTGTTCCCAAAACAGCCTCCACATTTCTGCTGTACATTTTCCTGAGATCATATGTTTCCAGTTTACCTTCCCAGGTTCCTGTCCAATATCAGCCTAATTAGCCCTCACCTAATTAAAAACATTTATCCGCTCCTATCCTTGTCCATGGCTGTGCTGAAGGTCAGGGAGTTGTGGTCACTGTTCCCGAAATGCTCGCCCACCGAGAGGTCTGCCACCTGCCCCTTGACTGTCTCCATCTATAATCTCCTGCCAGTGTCTTCCAACACCACCCCTTCCCTTCTCCTACCTGAAGCAACCTGCCTGTCAGCATTCAGCCCTCAGTCATCCAATCAGACTCCTGCATGACCACTTCCCTTTTTCCACTCTCAGTCCTAATGCAGGGCTTCGATCCAAAACGTCGACATTACTTTCCTTCCACAGATGCTGTCCGAGCCGCTGAGTTCTTCCAGCAGGTTGCTTGTTTCTCCAGATTACAGCATCTGCAGTCCTCTGTGGCTCCAAGTACGGGAGGCATAATTGCCTTCACTGTCTTCTCTTTGTTTGTCTGAAAGTTAAATTGGGAGGCAGGGGGCCTTGGGTGATAATGGTAGATCTCTTTTGGCTCTCTATTTGCAGTTCTCCTGATTCTTTCTATTGCTAAGGCCCCGAAACACCCTGCAGACGTTATCTAACTGACCAACAATATCAGAAGGAACAGGAATCAAGAGGTTAAAAGGCGGTGAAGCAAGTCAAATCCATGTAAAACTTAATCAAATATTGCAGAGAAATACTATAAATTTATTGCTGAGTTTGAAGCATTAATACTAAGGCTCTCAAAATTTACTCGCACGCTCATAACCACGGTTTGTGCTCCCAGAGGCAAAGTTTTATTCCCTTTACTGGCAACAAATGACCTCTCCTCGGAGAAAGGTGAAGACATTTCAAGCCAGAGAGAGACTAGGGTCCTTAAAGAAACAGACTTAACTGTTAAAGAATGGACCTGACATTTAAACCGCGTATACAAACTTCAGCACTGAATGAGCAGCTACGAACAAGAAGTCGGCCTCTGCCATTCCAGACAGAAAACGAGTGACACATTTGGAATGTCCACACGTTCATGATCACCAGTAACTATCAGTGAGAGGACAAAATTAGAAAACTTCCTGTTTCAGCTGGTATCCAGAGCAGTTACATGGAATATAAAACGGAATGGACACCAAGAAGACATAATAATAATTTAAATTGGCTCTCCAACGACAAACTGGCTGGAGCTTTTGTTGAGAAGGTGCGTGTTGTTCCGTGTATTCTACAGATATATGGGGCAGGACATTCCATACCAATAGATGCTGTGCAGACTGAAGTACCACCATGATCAAATATATCATTTGCACTACGTTTACATTTACTGAAGAGCGAATATATTCAGAACCTTCAGAAACCTGGTCAGAAGAGCCATACTGATCTCTGCAAGTACAGGCATTGAGCAAAGAAGTGTTATCAGGCACTTCCCACCATCATCAAGACACCAGGTACTTTTGCTGTCCACAGCGGAAGTGAAAAAGGCCTTCGTCAGCTCAATTCACATAAAGCTGCGGGGCGAACAACATTCCTGGACGTGTTTTAAAGGATTGTGCAGAGCAGCTGAGGGATGTTTTTGCAGACATCTTTAACATTTCGCTCAGCCGGGCAGTAGTGCCGACCTGCATCAAAAGCGTCATTATCATTCCTGTACCAAAAAAGTCAAACCCAGCCTGCCTGAACGACTTCCGCCCTGTGGACCTTGCACAAATAATAATGAAATGCTTTGAGCAGTTGGACATGCAGGATATTAAGACCAGTCCCCCTGCAAACCTGGATCCCCTACAGTTTGCATATAGAGTTAATCGATCCACAGAGGATGCAATCTCCATTGTGCTCCACCTCACACTGTCACATCTGAAGAACATACGCCAGGATCCTCTTCATCGATTTCAGATCAGCATTTAATACGATCTTTCCGCAACAGCTGGTGGAAAAGCGGAGGCCGTTAGAGGTGGACACTGGCATTTTCAGTTGGGTCCTCAATTTCCTGATGTAGCAATTTCCGAAGCAGGTAGTTACAGTTGACAGTCATACATCAGGAATCATCTCAGTGATCACAGGCTCACCCCAAGGCTGCGTCCTGAGCCCTTTACTGTTTAGCCTGCTCACACACGACTGCACTGCCAGATTCAGCACCAGACACATCATTAAGTTCGCTGATGACACAACAGTAGTGGGTCTCGTCAGTGACAATGATGAGTCTGCACCTAGGATGAAAGTGGAGAAACTAACAGCGTGGTGCAGATTCCACAATCTCACCCTCAATGTGGACAAAACAAAGGAGATGGTGATCAATTTCAGGAGGGCTGGCAAGCACGATCATACACCGCTGACCATTGATGGTACCGCTGTGGAGAGGGTCAACAACATTAAATTCCTGGGGGTTCAGCTAGCGAATGACCTGACCTCCACTATTAACATTGCAGTCATCGTTAAAAAAGCCCAGTAGCGGTTTTACCCCTCCGGAGAGTTAGGAAGGCAGGCCTCCCTACTCCATACCTCATAACTTTTCACAGGGGCATCAATGAAAGCATCCTGACCTACTGCCTCACCTCCTGGTTTGGTAGCTGCAAGGCCTACGAACAACAGCAGCTCAATAGGATGGTGAAGTCAGCCAGCAGGATCATTTTCCCTTTTCAGATGGAGATCTATCAGTAACGTTGCGTTCGCAGAGCTTCGGCCATCATGAAGGACCTTCATCACCCTTCTCACGGCCTGTTCTCCCTCGTGCCGTTGGGGAAGAGGTACAGGAGCATTTGTCCTAGACACAGCAGGATGTTGAACAGCTTTTTCCTACAAGCAGTCAGGATCATAAATCCCCTCCCACTCCCACTGACAAGCTCTCCCTCCACACACACGTACATACTCACATTCTAACCTTCCCACCCCCATTAATACAGAAATAGTTTGACAGTTAGCCACCTGATTAGTTGAACTTCATGTTGAACTGAATAAGCATTTATTAGTACATAAACACACTTTAATAGATGTGAATATGTGGTGCTGATATGCTTTTAGTTATGCTTAAGAGATGTTTTTATATATTTTTATTAATGTTTTTTATTGCACTGACATAAGCTGGTGAGAAACAGTCGTCCGTTATTTTTGTGTATGTAAATACCCAGAGATATGACAATAAATAAATATTCAATTCAATATTCTGAAGGACAATACATATTGCAATTCCTGCTAAACTAAGCAATGTAAATCGGCAGGCATTTCCTATCATTTTTCCAAAATGTTTTGGAACAATAAATTGCACGATATGAAACGGATGATAGTACCAGGCGATGAGATTCCTGCTCCGCATTCATTTCAGACAATAAATTCCACGGTTGAATCATAGCAGATCGTTAGATATATAATGCAGCAGTAATAAGACGCAAAGTGCAGAGAAGTGGGCATTCCCATCATTTAACTGCCAGAGTGAATTAGAAAGCTGTGGGAAAAGTCATTGAGAGAAACTCTTCCAAATATCCCAATACCGTGAACACCGGCTCATGACACTAGCAGTTATATTACGGCTTACCAAATGCCGCAATAACAGGAAAATAAACGCGTTTGATCTGAAAAATTAGGACTTCTCCGTATTCCATTACCGCGAGGAATCGTCATGTGCAGTTCGTCAAACCACAGCCCCGGCAGGAAATTTGATTTGATGCATTATTTGTATCCCCGATTTATTAAGGGAAGCAAGTTTGCGCTGACTTTGATTATCATCATTATTTACAGTCATTAATATCGGTGTAAATAATATGGCAATACAAACGCAATTATTGTACATAAGGTTTAGTATTCTCCTGGGAATGAACGATAATCGGGTCTGCCTATTCCGGCAACCTTGAGTTGTTTCCACGTACAATGTTGATGTACTTCTGCTGTTCGTGTCATCGTGCTGAGTCACAAATATCGCCGATTTGTGCGGGGTATGGACTGAATCCAGGAACACAAACAGACCTTTTCCGCCCTATTCCTGCCTTTTCCCAGTACAATATGAATGCTTAATGGATTAACAGAAGACAATAAACGCATGAATCAAGATAGCATCTTCAAATCCAGTGACCTTCGCACCAGTTCTGATCCCCATCGGGAAACCGACCTCGCCGTCACGGTCAACAAAATAAAAATGTTCCCCCTGAGCTGCATCAGCAGAATCTGGGCTAGATGGTCATTTCAAAGTCAGACAGATATGTACAAGGCGGCGATGCACAGACAGAAGAGGAACGGGGAGAGAGTCGCAGATTCTTGGTGGTCTCTGCACGCACAACTCTTAAATCAATGTCGAAAAAGGGAATTCCTCAGCACTGCACTGTAAGATCACACAAGTGGACGCATGCAGACCTGGTTCCAGGAGGACATGGACCATTCCTATCCCAGTTCTGTTCTATCACAGAGCGGAACACACCCAGATCCAGTGTCCGGAGGAGAGAATCAATCCTACCCCAGTATAGTTTTAACGTTGCTGATAACGTAATCGAGTGTGATGACAATAGGTCAGGCGGTATCTTTGGGCCCAGAACTACTACTCTGTACCCTCTCCACACTCCACACATATACCTGACATTTTCCGGCACTGTAGGGGCCGAGTACGGCACCGTCAAGAGGGCGAAACAACACTATACTTCTCGAGCATAAAACCATGGTTAGGATGCACTGCTACACCGTAAGCATGTGGTGGAGTTAGACAGCGACAATGAGAGCAAAGATGCAGAACACGTTTGAAGCCCAGCATGGGAAATCTAAGCAAGTGCAGAAACGTGTAGTTCCTCAGGTTTCCTACAGTTACAGAGCAAATAATGAATAACTGGCAGTGCAGGTTAAGATCAGTACTTGACCTGCCCGCAGCCATGAACTGAAGAAGAAACCGAGAGCTGACTTTTGCGGACATAGTCTGAGAGAATCTCCACTTCAATATTCGGAACTCAGAACCAGCCATCTGCACAACCTGTGCACCGGGAAACAAAACACAGAGTCAACATACCTAATTTCCAAGCGCTAAGGACTCAACAGAATAAATCGACCAGTTAAAACCCAGCGTTGTGTTTGAGGACCTCAAACAGTCAACAACTGCATCAATGCGATCTAAGGATACACCGGTACAGGGTAAAGTCAAAGAGAAATCAAGAACCTGGAACTCCACCGAGATTACAGCACTGAACATTTCCAGTGCGCACAGAGCGGAGGCCAAAACCCGGGCATTGGCGATGAAAGCTGTCAGCTGGGCTCCGCACCGTGAGGAGAAGGCACGGTCCTCGATATTTTTAAAGATACCGAGGACAGGAAGGATTAAGGACTTTAATGTTGAGTTCTGAGATCAGAGCATGGATTATTAATGAAACATGTCCGTGTCCTTGCCGTATCATCCGGGACTTGGCGATACAAATTATTAGCTCTACTTCGCATTGTGAGTGTACAGTCTTGGACGGCCGGAGTAACTACTGCAAAGCCGGCCCAGTAATCACCGGACTCAGAGAGGACAAAGGTCCGTCGGAAGTCAGTGCGTTTCCCAGGAACATACATTGCAGCCACTATCAATGATTGATCTAAACCGGTTGAGATATTTCGCCACTCGGTGCAATAATGATTGGCTTCAGGTTGTATTCCTGCAGAGAAGGGGTTTTGGATTTATCTTGATCGGTGTATATCGATGAATCTCGTGACCTTGCAAACCGCCCAGTTCCAATTCTTCTAATCTCCAGACCCAGACTCCGTTACAAAACACAAAAGAATAGGTAGAGCAGTAGGCCACCCGACCACTCAAACCCGCTCTGCCCGCGGGATATATGCTGGTCTCACATCTTTTTTGCGAGTTATCCATCACCCTTGCTTCCAGTATCGTTCAAATTTCGTCCATATCCACCTGTACGTGTATGGTGATCTCACGGCCAACACTCCCGAGGCAGAGAATTCCAAAGATTCACATCGTTCTGAGAGAAAAAAAAGACCGGGCAGGGCCTGAGATCCAAAGCAACAGTGAGGCAGGTGGGATGCCGGAAGTTGAGTTAGAAATTAATGTCAGTAAGGTCACAAGTTAAGACATGCAGCAGCATAGCAGGGAGCAAGAGAAGACTGTCGCACTAAACGGTATTGATTTTAATGCAAGACGTCTGACAGGTGAGGCAGAAAAGCTCAGGGCATCGATAGCTACGTGGGACTGGGATATTATACCCCTTATAGAAACAAGGCCAAGGGAGGACTGGTCTGGCAGCTAAATGTTCCAGGGTACAAGTGCTGGAGGCGGGACAGAGGTGTAGGAAAGAGAGAAGGGGAGCTGTTTTTAATTAAGGAGAACTTTACATAGCAGTGTAAAATTGAATTACTGAGAGATCCTCGAATGATGATTTATGGGTGGAGCTGAAAGGCGATGCTTCCATTTTTGGGATTCAAATGTAAGCGCCCTAATAGTCAAAGGGAATGAGAGGAACAAATATTCAGGGAGATTTTAGAAAGCTGCAGGAACAATAGGGTTGTTTTCGCAGAGGATTTTATATTTTTCTAATCTAGACAGGAATTGCCAAACCTCCCAGTGCTTAGATAGGATGCAATTTCTATGTGTTCCGGAAAGTTTGCTCACCCAGCATATTGAAGGCTCTACTCTTGTCCTACTCTTGGAAATGGAGTAGGAGAAGTGACTGAGTTGTCTGTGGGGGAGCCTTTCGGGACCAGTGATTAAAGTCTATTGAGTTTAAATTAGTTATGGAAAGGAAAAGATCTGGTCCAAAGTTAACGTCCTAAAGTGGGGCAAGGCAGGTTATGACTGCATTAGAACATAGAACATTACAACACAGTACAGACCGTTTGGCCCACAGTATTGTGCCGGCATTCTATCCTGGTCTAAGACCTATCTAACCCTTCACTCCAGAAAGTTCTCCATTTTTATGTCACTCCGGTGGCTATTTCAGAGTCCTTTAAATGTCCCCGGTGTATCTGCCTCCACTACGTCTGACGTCTGTGCGCCCGACGCACCATCAATCGAAAAGTTCTTACTACTGACATCCCCTTGTACCTTCCTCCAGTCACCTTAAAATTATGCCCCCGTGTTACCCATTTTTCACCCTGGGAAAACGTCTCTGACTATCCACTCGATCTTTGCTCTAATCATCCTGTACACCTCGAAAAGTCTCCTCCCATCCACCTTCGCTCCAAAGAGAAAAACCCCAGCTCGCTTAAAGTATCCGCATAAGACAAGCCCGCCAATCCAGGCAGCATCCTTTCCCCTCTACACCCTATCTAAGGCTTACACATCTTTCCTATAATGAGGTGAACAGAGTTCAAAGCAATACTCCAAGGGTGCCGCCATCAGAACTTTTGAGGCAATTTTATACCTCATGGCTCTTGAAATAAATACCCCGACTAATGAAGGCCAACACGCCACACGCCTTATTACCGACCCTATCAACTTGCGCATACATCTTGGTCGATGGACGTGGACCACAAGATCTCTCTGGCCTCCACACTGCTAAGCATCCTGCCATTAACTTTGTATTTTGCCTTCAGATTCGATCTTTCAAAGTGTATCAGTTCACAATTTTCCTGGTTCAACTTCATTTGCCACTTCGAGGCCCAGCTCTGCATCCTATCAATGTCCTGTTGTAACCTACAGCAACTTTCTACACTCTCCAAAACACCACCAAGCTTCCTGCCATATGCAGACTTAATACCCAACTCTTCCACATCCGCATCCAAGTAATTAATAAAAATAACAAAGAACAGTGGTCCCAGAACAGGTCCCTGCGGAACACCATTGGTCAATGACGTCCAGGCAGAATACTCTCCATTAAAAGCCACCCTCTGCCTAATTTGGACCAGCCAGGTTTTCCTGAATCCCATGCCTCCTAATGTTTTGAATGAGCCTTCCATGAGGAACCTTATCAGTAGCAGTTAGCTTAACGCTATTCAGCGACGGCGATTCAGTTCCGACCCTCTCTGTAAGGAGATTGTACGTTCTCCCAGTAACTGCGTGGGTTTCCTCCCACAATGAAAATACGGACGGGTTAGGAGTTGTGATCATGCTATTTTGCCGCCGGAAGCAAGTGCGGGCTGCCTCCAGAACATTCCACACAAAGATGCATTTCAGTGTGTGTTTCGATATACATGTGAGTAATGAAGAAATCGCATCTTATCTTAAAAGCGATGAACACCTAAACTACTATCCACCTTCATCAATGTGATTTTTCACATCCTAAAGTAATTCAATCAGTCTCATAAGGCACGATCTTCTCCTCGTAAAGCCATGCTGACTGTCCCTAATCAGTATCTGCTTCTCGAAATGCTCATAAATACGGCCTCTAAGAAAATGAGAAAATGTCGTTGTCATTTAACCACCACTGAAGTAAGAATCACTGAACTGCAATTCACAGGGTTATCACTATTCCCTTACTTGAACAAGGGAACAACATTTTCCACTCTCCAGTTATCTGGTATCACTCCAGAGGCCAGTGAGGACGCACAGTTCATCGCCAAAAGCGCAGCAATCTCTTCTCTCGTTTCGCATAATAACCTTGGATATATCCCGAACGGCCCGGGTGACTCATCTATCCTAATGATCTTCAAAAGTTCCAGCACATCCTTTTTTCTCACGTCGACATGCCCTAGCTTGTTTCTGCTTTTACCCAGATCGGCCCAACCCTCACCGGAGACATCCTCCTGTTCTTTACATACGTGTAAAACGCATCGGGACGCTTCTTAAACCAATTTGCCAAGGTCTTCCTATGCCCCCTTCTAGTTCTCCTAAGTACATTCTTAAACTGCCTCCAGGCGACCTTATAATTCTCCAGAGCCCTGTCTGATCCTTGATTTCTGAAACTTACTGAGCTTTTCTCGTCCCTTTGAGGAAGTATATGTTTCTTTTCGACCATACTTCCAACGCTCTCCCATTCTTACCCTGCCTCAGTGGTACAAACCTACCCAGAACCCCATGGAAATACTTCGTAATCTACCTCCACTTATTTGTAGTGCACTCCCCCACTAACATCTGTTCCCAATTTACACTCTCAAGTTCCTGCCTAACAGCATCATGATTCCCCCCCCATTACATACTTTCTCATATCGTCTGCTCCTATCCCTCTCCAAGGCTAACCCTCACCCTAACCCAATATGTACCACGACTTCTGTCTGTTCACCCTCCACCTTCAGAATACTGTGGACCCGATCCGGGACGTCCCTGACTCTGGCATTGGGAAGGCAACATACCATCTGGGAGTCTCCTTCACTCCACATATTCTCCTGTCTGCACCCGTTACCATGGAATCCCATTTCATTACCGCTCTTCTCTCCCCTTCATTACCGTGACACACAACAAAACAGTCCATGGGACTTGCCCCCTGCAGGTCGTACCTCCAACATTATCCAAAGCGCCATACCTGTTACTGAGGGGAATGGTCAGAGGGGTACCATGTACGACATTCCTATGTTACGTCCTTCTTCAGAGAGTTATCCAGCTATCTGCCTCCTGCAGCTTAGGAGTAACTGCCTCCCTTTAGCTATCAACTCCTCGCTATTCTGTAGGGAGGGAAGCTCATCCAGTTGCCCCTTCAGTTCCCTAACACGGTCTATAAGGAACTGCACAGGAATGCACCTCGTGCAGATGTAGGTGTCAGGGAGACTGGATGTCTCCCAGAATTCCCGTATCTCATACGATGAACACATCACTGACCCTGGATCCATTCTAACTTCTCTAGCCTGTCACTAAAGGAAACACAAAAGCAATCAAGAAAGAAACTTAGCAGAGACTTACATTCGCCTCTTCTCCTCAAAGCCTTCTGAGTCAAAGCCTGAATCCCACACTCTGACATTGACCCACTCCCACAATGTATGCTCCGCTTGATACCTTCCTTCCTTTCATTTGCTGCTGTTAATCAACCAATTAACCATTTACAACTTACAAATGCGCCTCGTTTAAACCCTTGCAAAGTGAAACTCACAAACACAAGCACAGAGACCAACCTCTTTTCAAATCTCCCGCTCCAAATCTCACTCCAATTCCCGACTCTGCAGGGTGAAATTCACAAGCACAAGCACATGGAAATGACATGGGATACTGTTTTATTTTGGTAAACGAGTTGTGTTTTTGTTTCTTTGTTGAGAAGTCAATGTTGAATGGATGTAAAACCGTAAGATACCGGTACAATCCTAAATTCTGCATTATTTTGTTTATCAATCACAGTGGAATTTAATCTCATCTCCTGAAAAAGGTCCTGACCCGAAACGTTGACCGCTTGTTTTCCTCCACGGTTGCTGCCTGGCCTGCTGAGTTCCTACAGCATCACGGTGTTTTTCATTTATTCTCATGGTGTACAGTTCAATAATGCATAATGAAGGCAGTAATTTTATCGCTGTTGCCTCATCTGTTATTTATTTACACTTTATTTACAGAGCCTTCCATTTAAAGAAAACACACATTTCACTCCATTCTTCAGCTCCTCCCTGAATTTCCTCTGTGTCAGTCCATAGATACACGTATTGGTGCAGGTACTGAGGAACTGCAACATATAACCAAACTGCTGCAGGATATATCTCGGCGTGTTGTAATATCTGTCTGTGTAGTGATAGTTCTCAGCTTGCCCGGTCATTATCTGTACAATATTGGGTGTCCATAGTAAAATAAAATTTGCGGATAGAGCGAACAACCAAATCATTGACTTTCTCCGGCTCTGCACCTCTGGATCCTTCTGATTCTCGCTGCAGTTCCGGAGTCCTCGGCGGACTCTGTTTGCTGCAATAATATATCTGGCGGTTAACGTATTAAACAACAGAATTAAACCGATTGGTAAAAACGGAGTCAGGATGGTATCGACTATTTCCAAGGCTCTCCATATGGGTGAAGTAAAGTATTCAGGTTTTGGAACGCAACCCGATGGATCCATTCCAAAGTAGCATGGAATGGACTTGGCGTAGATCACTAAACATACTGTCACTAACACCACCGTCGCTATTGTCTCGGTGCAGTATCGCTTCCCAAGCTTGGGACAGCATATGACGATGAAGCGATCGAAGGTGAAAGCGACCGTCAACCAAACAGAGCAGTCCATGCTTGCGACACTCAGGACATATATCACAGAACATATGGGAAATGTGAACAGGGAATGAGCAAACAAATAAATAAGATTTATCTGCTCCAATATAACACCAACGACAACGACCATCAGATCTGCTGCCGCCATGGCCACCAGGTAGCGAGTGATGCATTTGGAGAGACCACATTTTCCGCGGGACAGGATCACAACCGCCGTTAAATTAACTGAGCGAAATCGTAAGATAATAAGTTAGTTTCAAACGATCCAAGATCGATCGATGCGAATAATAATAGTCCGGATAGGGATACTATCTTGAGTTGCCAGCAGAGCACCAGCAAGCCAGGACAGACTCAGATCGCAAGCGGGTCGCATATAACACTCCGCTGGGGATATACATCTGAGAACCCGTAGTCAAGCCCTGAAATCAACCCACAGGAAAAAGAGCTGGTGGGTGACTTTTGTTTTAACTAAGAACAGGGTGCCCTCGGGCGCTTCTGTTAAGTAGCGTGCAGAGATCCTGATATATTACTATCTGGTCGCCAGGGTAAGGGAATCCAATGTAGTCTCCGTCGTACTAATGGAGTTGGCGACTTGAGGGGAATGAGAACTCTCGTGGAGTGGTTTGATCTAATTTCAATTTACGACGTAAATATACTGCTTTAAATTAACACTTCAGTGGGTGCACTTTCAGATGCATGTCTCCAATAACTACTTATTTCAAATATCTTAAAGAATTTTCCACGGATAGGGCAGATATTAGGAGGTGAGGCAAAAGCCTTCTGACTTCACTGGGTGTCAAATGGCTCTGAAGGATACACGGGGACATGGAGTCACATAATCCCTGCTGATGTGAGCCGTCCCTCTGCAACCGTTCCACCTCTCGGAACAGATATAGTATTAAGGCATCCTGGACGTGAGGAGCCACATGGTGGAAGAGATTACTCGTGAGAGTGGGCATCGCACCAGTGGTGAACAAGAGGAGTCGTATGAACAAGAAGGATCATTGAAACAACCACAGGAATAATCGTGATCAAAGAAAATCCGTACGAAATTGAAAACAACGACTCACTATTAACTCCACTTAATCAGTCATAATTCAGCTGGATGGTAAAGTCAAAAACGAGTAAAGAGCGTACACTAAATGGGAAGATTGATATAATGGAACATAATTTTACTCCCTGCACCTTCAGGGAAAATGATCTGAAGGTCGCGCTGAAAACGGAAAAGAGTCAGTAGTGAGGAAAGACTGCTTGGAAGATAACATTATTTTTAGAGATAAATAAATGACAGACACATCGACTTGAAAAAACATCACTTTTGATTGCCTTGATTACGTTTTTCCGCTCTAAGTGAAGACCCAAGTAAACAGGTGATGTTTATTAATGGGACACCAAATTGTAAATATCAAAGTGCCATAGAGGAGACATTCAAATTAGAGGTACTGCGGAATAATGATAACATGGGGCGTGATTTGACGATAACTTAAAGGGCTGCTGAAATTCTATTATTTTCTCTGACTAACAAGGCGATTTTGGTGTCTTCCGACAGACAATCGAATTTGGGTATTTTTTTTTAAATTCAGAGACTTTTGCAGTGTAATTCCCTAAGCTTGGGATGACAACAGTGGAATAACCTCATTACATCGAGAGACAACAATAAGTGGGAATAGTTTGGATCTGAAGAGAGCACTGACCGCTTTTGACAGGTAATGTTGGTCAGGAATCTTTCCGACTGTACACATTGCAACCACAGATAAACATCTCTGGCATGATCATGCCTCAATAATAAAAGGAGAATTTTGCGTTGTATGCTTAACTTGATAGTGCATTAAGATATGAAAATGCACTGAACTTTCACTAAAATTCCACTGTATGATCAAACCATTAAAGTAACATGAATTGCGTCTTAAAACGAAATAACAGCATAGTGTTATTTGAAATGTCTACTGACAGAGACGTATCAATGGTGTGAACGGCTGGACAGCAAGGAGCGGTTACTCCACGATGCCATAAGTATAATAAAAGGATGAAGCCACTCCAACAGCACCTTACCAGAAATACCAACCGCAGCAAGCACAGGATAATAAATTCTGACGAAGTTGTAAATTGTAGGATATCCCATTTTTTCACCTTAAGCAAATAACAATTATACAAATTGTTTCAGCTGTCCTCATGCACTGATTCAGGAACTGTTTTTAACCAGGAGAAAAGCACAGTGAGCTAATTAGTGCCCGCCTCTGTCACATTAGCCATGAACCACTGGGGGAAAACACTTATTGTGAGCTATTTTACTCAATGCGTCATTGGGTAACATATTTAACTCGTCGAGGGATATCATAAGCAATTTGATTTCATGTTGTTTGAAAAGCATTTCCGTGGAAAACTTCGCACGTTCTGTTCTGTGTTGCGAAATTTAAACCTTTGGAACAAACATGTTTTCCTCACTGGTTCGACCATTGTTTACAACAAGCACTAGCTCCTTCAAGTATCCATCACTTGTAACATGGTGCTATCACTTGTGCTAGAAAGGTGAAGTGGGTTTGAGATCCGCCTGTGATGCTCCGTACAGTCCTCTAGTAGGCAGGAAGCTGGGACAATGTGTACACAGACTGTGAATAGTACTTCTCAATTTTTAAAAGATCGTCCATTTGGTCAATTCACTTTACATCCATAAGCGTTGATGTCACCCTCACTTTTTAAAAGTATTTTATTTGCCTGCATTACGCTTATAATTTTCATTGATTGGGATTCTATCGTTAATTCTGACACTTCATTTCCTGCGCGAGCAAAATGGTCCAGTGAAGATCAACTTCTTTCCGACACTCACACCGATCAGTTTCTCCGCACGTCTGACTGATACTCACGAGGAACATTCTCTGTCTGTTCTATTTGCTTATTAAACAGTTTTCATGACTTTATGGTGTCTTGCGGGCAACTTTTTCAAAACAATGGCAATTACAGATACACAAAAGACAAGCATAAATGATGATGAATTTTGCTTGCACTGCAGACCTCGTTAATACTCTCTATAAAACTTTTTTTTCATCTTCTGTGCGGATGTCCCTCATTGTCGACCTCTCATCAGAGAGTCCGGACATTGCCACATCTCGGGATTTGTCCGAACACTTTCCTCTCATTTTGAAGGTAGTTTTTGTCCCAAAATATATTTTATTTTTATATTTTATAAAACATGTATTTCACCTCTCTTTCATCGACTTCCGTGATTTCCTTGAGCTCGCCAGGCACCATTTCCCGCATTTTTGGTTCATCGGCACTGATACTGAAATTCTGTGGTTTGCGAATTTCTATCGTCCTTTCATTAGGGATTATACTCTTGTGGCGGCGTCCCTTTCTCAACTAAATTCACCTGGTACCCCGAAGCTGACTCACCGTTCGTGGACCTGAAGAAACACTTCATGCCCTCCTCCATCCTCGCCACCAGTCCCCTCCAGCCAATTAACTGTGGAGGACGTCGCCTCCAACTCTGGGGTTGTAGTGGTCCTCTAAACGCTCAGGTTCGGATCAGAAGTCGCACCCCTGTGCGTTTTGTTCTCACCAGTTGCCCCACGCAGAACGTGAGAACGACTTAGGGAACTGGGAGTTACTGGCGGCCAAGCTTGCTTTGGAGGAGTGGAGGTACTGACTAGGGGATCGGAACATCCATTTATCGTTTGGACAGACCACAAGAACCTGGAATAATTCCGAACGACCAAACGCCTGAATTACCGCCAATCCCGATGGGCATTAATCTTCTTCAGGTTCATGCTTATGTTAATCTATCGTCCTGGGTCCAAGATCGAGAAGCCCAATGCTCTTTCCCGGCAATACCCTACCACGGAGAACCATCCTGAGCCCGAGACCATCGTTTCCCGGTCCTGTGTGGTAGCAGCCCTCACCTGGGAGATCGAGGCCGTAGTCAAGGAAGACCAACAGACCAAACCTGAACCGGTTAACGGACCACCCAACCGCCTCGTTGTATCCGAGTCCGCGTGGCCTCAGGTGTCACAATGTTGAGCAAAGAACAAACTCACAGAAAACCCAAATGTGGCATACCGATACAAGTCTGGAGTCAGAATACTTTCTCAGGACAAACACAGGCAGCAACTGGAAGAAAACTTGCCTCAGAGATCGGAAGAGGAATCCCAACACGAACTGGATCTTCACAAAGGAATAGAGAACACAGTACTGCTCTAGAGTAAACCGCTCTAAGCAACTAGGAGCCAAAGTATACCCAATGGAAGACAAAGACTCTAGCAACTAGTGCTAGAGAAACACAGGTACTTATGTACGCCCCTGATGGGGGTCAGGTGTGTATTGTTTTGTAATCAGTCCAGCATGGAATCCATGTTCTGGACAACAAGGCATTAATGGAGCCAAATTGAGGGCCAGAACTCAGAACCATGACATCAGGTTCTTCAGTAGGGACATCCATCTCGTTCCGCCTGCCATACGGGGATTGATAGGACACTTTTTCACCTGAGGAAACATTTATGTTGACCCTCTATAGACGCTGATACTCGTTCAGTTACTTCTGCCCGTACTGTCTGCGACCGTGGAAAAACCTCCAACCGACCACCTGCTGGACAGCTTCGTACTTTACCTGTACCCAGCCGTTCGTGGTCCCGTATTCCTCTGGATATTATCACGGGACGGCCTCCTTCTCTCGGGAACACTTCTGTCCTCACCATGGTGGACCGAATCTCCAAAATAGCAAAGTAGTGCATTTTGTTGCCCTTCCCAAACTCCCTCCAGCTCGGGAGACAGTCGACGTGGTCGTCCAAAACGTCTTCCGCCTCCAAGGAATCCCTGCAGACTTTATTTCCGACTGGGTTCCTCAGTTCTTCTTTGCAGTACGCAGGTCCTTTTCTCAGTCCCACGGAACGTCTGTAAGCCTATCGTACGGTTTTCATCCACAGACGAACGGCCAAACGGAACGAGCGAATCAAGATTTAGAAGCAGCAACACTCTGCTTAACGGCGAACAACCCGTCTACATTGAACACCCACCTCGCTTGGGTTGAGTACACCCACAACGCACTGGTCTGCACTGCCACTGGAAGATTCCCCTTCGAATGCTCACTCGGTTAACAACCCCCCTCTGTTCTCCATCCGTGAAGAGGATATCACCGTGCCCTCAGTTCACGACCATCTCCGCCGTTGCCGAAAGGTCTGGTGGGCAAGGTGGGGACATGCGTGGCCCTGCTCTGTACCGCCGACCACAACCGGAGAATTGCTGATTGTCGTTGGGTTGCTGCACCGGAGTACCAGCCTGGGCGAAGGTGTGGCTCTCTGCTAAGGACATCCCCCTCAAAGACGACCCCAAGAAACTCGCCGCACGCTTCTTGTGACCTTCTGCGATTGAACGGATTGTCAATCCCCCGGCGGTCCGGCTCAAATTGCCTACAGCTCTGAGGATACATCCCAATTTCCACGTGCCCCAGGTGAAGCCGGTGCCTAGTAGTCCGTTGTGCGCCCCGGCCCAGCCCTTTAGGCACACCCTGGATTGTTGACGACCACCCAGTGAACGCCGTCCGGCCTTTACTGGATGTGAGTCGCTAGGGCAGTGGTCTGCAATACTTGGTCGATTGGGAGAGATATGGTCCGGTGAAATGTACCTGGGCTCCTCGCTCCTTCAGTTTGGACCATTCCCTCGTTCATGAATTCCATCAGAGCCATCCGGACAAGCCCAGTGGCTCGCGTGGAGGCTCCCATTGAGGGCAGGCGGGGGGTGCCGCTCCTGTCATGGTTCTGAGTGCTGGTTCTCGATTCTGCCCCTTATCCCCATTGACGGGGCCTTGCCATGAAGTACACAATTTCCATGTACTACTATTTGCCTAATGACATACACCTGAGTTACATCAATAGACTCGTCTGAGAATCCTCGTTTCACAAACATTGGTCGCCAGACATTTGGCCTATCTCTGGGTATACATCGTCTCCCGTCTGCTTAGAGCCGTCAACTCTAGAGCAGTCCTGGTTTCGCTGTTCCTCCTAGAAACCCCTGTTTCCGTGTAGGGACTCCGTCTCAGAGTCCCGAGGCAAGATTCTTTTTGTTCGCCGTTCTGGGTTCAGTTCTGCGGTATCTTCCCCACTCCAGTCTCGTACCGGTGTCCTGCATTTGGGTTCTCTGAGATCTGGCTCTTCAAACATGGAACATAGAAAAACTGCAACACAATTCAGGCCCTACTGCCCAAAGAAATGTGCCGAAAATCCCTAACCTAGAAATTGCCAGGCCTACCCATCGCCCTCTATTTTATTCAGCTCCATGTTCGTATTTAACAGTCTCTCAAAGGACCCTATCATATCCGCCTCCATCACCATTTCCGGCAACCCATTCCACGCACTCAGTACTCTCTGCGTAAAAATAAGTTCCCCTGAAATCTCCTCTATATCTGCTCCCCAGCACCTTAAACCCATGTCCTCTCGTGGCCACCATTTCAGCCCTGGGGAAAAGCCTTTGACTATCTACATGATCAATACCTCGCATAATCTATACACCTCTATCAGTTCCCCCCTCATCCTACATCTCTCCAAGGAGAAAAGGCCGAGTCCCCTCAACCTGCTTTCATAAGGCATGCTCCGCATTCCGATCAGCATCTTCGTAAATCCCCCCGCACGCTCTCTATGGTTTCCACATCTTTCCTGTCGTGAGGTGACCAGAACTAACCATAATACTCCAAGTAGGGTCTGACCATGGACCTATACAGCTGCAACAATACCTCTCGGCTCCGAAATTCAATTCCCCGATTGATGAAGGACAATACACCATTTGCCTTCTTAACCACAGTGTCAACCTGCGCAGCCGCTTTGAGAGTCCAACCCCAAGATCCCTCTGGTCCTCCACACTGCCAAGTGTCCTACCATTAATACTATATTCTGCCAACATATCTGACATGCAAAAATGATCCACTTCACACTTATCTGGGTTGAACTGCATCTGCCACTTCTCAACCCAGCTCTGCATCCTATCTATGTCCCTCTGTAATCTCTGACAGCCCTCCAAACTATCCACAACACCCCCAACCGTCATGTCATCCGCAAACCTACTAACCCACCCCTCCACTTCCTCATCCAGGTCGTTTATAAAAATCACAAAGGGTCCCAGTACAGACACCTGAGGTACACCACTGGTCACCCACTCACAATAAGTCCCTTCAACAACCGCTCCTTGCCTTCTGTGGGCCAGCCATTTCTGGATCCACACCGTAATGTCCCCTTGGATCCCGTGTCTCCTCACCTTCTCTATTAGCCTCGCATGGGGTACCTAATCAAACGCCTTGCTGAAAACTATATCCACTAGATCCACTGCTCTCCCTTCACCGATATGCTTAGTCACATCCTCTAAAAATTAATCAGACTCATAAGGCAGGACCTGCCCCTGACAAAGCCATGCTGACTATTTCTAATCATATTATACCTCTCCAAATGTTCATAAGTCTTGACTCTCAGGATCTTCTCCATCAGCTTACCAACCACTGAGTTAAGAATCACTGGTCTATAATTCCCTGGGCTATCCCAACTCCCCTTCTTGAATAAGGGAAGAACAATCGCAACCCTCCAATCTTCTGGAACCTCTCCTTTCTCCATCGAAGATGCAAAGATCATCGTTAGAAGCTCCGAAATCTCCTCCCTCGCCTACCACGGCAACCTGGAGTATATCGCATCGGGTCCCGGTGACTTATCTTATTTGATGCTTTCTAAAAGCTTCAGCAACATCTCTTTTCTAATCTCTACGTGCTCAAGCTTTTCAGGCCGCTGCAAATCCCCACTACAATCCCCCAGCTCTTTTTCCGACGTGAATACTGACGCAAACTATTCATTAAGTACCTCCTCTATCTCATTCGTATCCACTCACTTTTCCACTATTACACTTGATCGGCCCTGTCCTTTCTCATCTCATGCTCTTACTCTTCATATACTCAGAGAATTCCTTGGGGTTTTCCTTAATCCTGCTCGCTAAGTCCTTCTCATGTCCCCTTAAGGCTCTCCTAATCTATTTGTTAAGTCCCTTCCTTCTAGCCTTGTACTCTTCCAGATCTCTAATATTGCCTAGATCTCTGTACCATTTGTATCCTTTTCTTTTCCTTTTGACTAAATCTATTATAGCCTTCGGACACCACGGTTCCTGACTCCTCTCGTGACTCCGCTGTCTCATCGTAACATGTCTATACCTAGCTCCACACAAATGCCCCCTGAATATTCGCCACATATCTTCCGTACTTATCCCAGAGAACATCTGTTCCCAACTTAAGCTTCCAATTTCGTGCCTGAGAGCCCCATAATTCCCTTTGCTCCAAGTAAACACCTTTCTAGTCTATCTGTTCCTATCCCTCCCCAGTGCTAACATAAAGGAGATGTGTGACATTGTGACAGGGTTTTGGGTATCAAGACTATTTTCTGATGCTGCAACAGTAGATAGATCAGTTAGAAACTTCGACGGGGCATTGGCAGATGGAATTTAATCCCTACAAGTGCAGGATATTTTATCATACAAAATTGATGCTGACGAGTAGAGAGACCGGGGTCATTGCCCACAGTTTTCTGAAACTAGCAACGCATGCCGATAGGAAGAACATGAAGGCAAACTGGATGCGTGCTTTTAAAGCTTCGGCCCTGGAATATTAGAACATAAAAGTTATGGTGCATCTTAGGACAAATTCTGTTTGGGCCGCATTTAGACCAGTGTGTGTAATTCTGGTCAACAAAGTTTAGGAAGGATGCAATTCTTCTGTAGTGACAGCAGTGGAGAATCGCTGGGCCGTTGCCTGGATTAAAGGTTGTGTCGAGATATTTAATCGGATGAACTTGTTTCCCTGCAAGATGACCTGAAATAAATATATCACGTTATGAGAAGTACAGACATGATTGATAAGGAAAGCATTTACTCCCATGGTCGGCGTTTCAATATCAAGATGTCATATGTTTAAGGTGAGTAAAAGGGCTTTAGACCGGGCTTTAGATTTGGAGGATTTTTGTACAGGGGTGGTTCAAGATGCATTTCACATATAAAACAAATTGACCTCGCATAATTCCCAAAACATCTGTCAACACCGTCTTAGTCATTCATCCCAGCCATCGCACTCCCAGTGACGTCATAATAAATGACTCAAAGTTCCCGAGTTTCTCTCTCCCCTCCTCTCATCTATCGAAATGATTCATCTGGATATTTCACTGTGGGGGAAATGGTTAATGACCATAGAACACCGGATCACTCAACCCGACTCCATCAGACCTACATAAATCTCCATTACCCTGTTTGTCCATCCCACTGGATATTGGTAAATTAGTTTATTATTGTCACAAGCACCGGGGTACAGTAAAAAAACTTGTAATGAATTCATCCGTATGAAGGTCGGCAAGGCAAAAGTGCACTGAAGTCGTATAGCTAAAAAAACAAATCAGAGTGCCGAACAAAGGTTGACAGTTACGGAGAAAGTGCAGTGCAGGAAGGGAAAATGAGCAGGGTTCCAACGAGGTTGACTGTGATGTCAAGAGTCCATCTTATCTTTCTAGGGGAACGGTTTTATAACAGCAGGATCGAAAGCTGGTAATACGTGCTTTCAGGCTTGTGCATCGTCTGCCGGATGGGAGTGGAGAGAAGAGAGAATGTCGGGGGTGGGTGGATCTGCAGTTCATTTTACTTCTTTCTCCAGCCATCCTGTTTCAAAGGGTTTAACCGTAGCTATTTGTTCAGTAAGTATAATTAATGTCTGTCTGCATGGAGCTCGATTGTGTCACCAGGTGTTTCCCGACTTCTTTTTAAAATTTGCTCCTTTCGAAGAAATCCCACGGTAACAATAGGAGCAGACCCGCCAGCACTGTCAGAGAGGAGCAGCTCCACAGAGGAATAAGCTCATTAGGGAGCTGCGAACAATAAAAGTGGGCTGTTACATGACCGGATAGAATCTGTAAATAGTAGAATGTGAAATTCTGTCACTAACAGGAATCTGCGAACAGTGGAGTGAGGTATTACTGGAATGGGTCGCAGTCGGGACAGAAAGGTGTGTGGTTTTACGACTGTGAGGAAGATTGTCTTCCGCGGTTATTCTTGGATGACAGACTTTCGGAACAATAATTTCCTCCTGATTCTTCAGAACGTCTACTATTCCATCCTGGTAGAAGTTTCTGTTACATGTAAGCCCCTGTACAACGATTCAATCAACTAACAGGTGAGAAGCAGTAGTTATGTGATCCTGTAAAAATGTCTGATGTGTTGACGCGTTCCATTTAAAAAGTGGAACGTCCTTCGATTAAGGGTGTGGTAACGCATGAACATGGTCCATGTGCGGAGATCTACGGCTTGAATAGCATTTTTCTCTGTACGATGTATCCTTTGTTTCTGGATATAATCTTATATTGCTGACAGGTCCCCAACAACATCTATTTATTCGATAAATCGTTGCTATCTGCATTGCTGTTAGTCTAATTCACGCTCTCCGAGCTGATGACGCATCTCCTGATCCCAACTGTCAGAACGATCAACGGCAATCAGTAAACAATTGTTTTGATCTTGATTTGACTTCAATCTGAAGATACTGATTGTTTCCCTTTGCCTCCATCCTGCGGCCGGCCAGTACATGCAGTTGAATCAGACTGCTCCGCCGGAAACCGGGAAAAATTTCACCACAATCTCCAGTGTGGCTGCATCATGTTCCCAACCAGCAGCATGTGATGACTCCGACACAGTGGCGCTATATTACAGGGTGATAAATGGAGGGTAAACCTAATTCCCACATTTTGATCAGGACAAATTATAACCTTTCCTTCAACCGAAGCTAAGTTCGTGAGGACTTGGACGAGACATATTATGAACTTTTCACTTCTCAGGCATCTTAAATGGAACCGACAACGACTGCTTCTCACCTAATTGTTGTTCAAGTTCATGCCATTGTTGTCCAGTTACCGGTTGATTTTACTGATATATAATCCCCGTCTCCAGCAGACAAACTCAGTTAAGGGTGAAACAATCTATAATTCTGAATCAAAGAACAGATTTCTGCATTTGATTTCCCTCACTGTGTATCTGCTAAGGTTGCTCCATACCGGCTGGCATGTTTGTGTTTATCTCCCTCCTCACAGTGAACGTGCTGAAGATTGTGGTCCAGTCGCGTAGAAACTGCGTATCTCTAATGGCGTCACTTGCTACTTGCTGGCCATGGCACGGTCGTTGTCCACGAACTGATACTGAGGCAGATCCCGATTGTTTTACTGGAAGCGTTTCGTTTCCTGAACGACATCCCCGTGTGTCATATCCACGCCACCCTGCTTTACGCAGCCACCTGCGTTCTGTCTGGTTCACCGTCACTTACACTTTAGATTGATTTGTGGCCAATCGTTGCCAGAAGCTTAAAAGTAAATATTGCACCAAGAGAACGGCGGCTGTGGTTCTGGGGACGGTGACCGCGCTGAGCTGGCGAAAAAACATTTTCTGGTATTTAATGCTGACAGTTAACGTCCTGCTTTTTTTAACTTTCCTGGTTTTGCATTGACATATCCGGTGTTCAGAACTCAGTAGTTTGGTTCCCAGTGGATTTCCTCCATTACCTCCTCACCCCGAGATCCCATTTATCCTCTTTCCCCTGCTTAATTGTTTAACAGTCAGACACGGTTTACTGGCGAGAAAAACACGCAGGAGACTCCGAAGTCGAGGCAGTGGGGAGCGTCCCGGATACCCGGAGGTCGAGAGCCGCAGGAAATCCCTCATTTTACTATTGGTTGTGTCGGGGAATTTCATCCTGTTTTGGGCGCTGTTCACGGTGAATTCTATGAGGCTCCGGACGTTTTTTTGTTTCTTGCGAATGGGATTTCATCTACTTGCATAAGGGACCCGATCTACATGTTGCAGCTCCTGAGCTGCTGAACTAACAGGGCTCTTCACCCTGTTACCAAGACTAAATTCAGGGAGCAGCTGAAGAAGGTGGTGAAATCTGCCCTCACTCTCATTGTAAGATGCACTCAGCTTGGAAAGGAGCTCAGAAATCCGCGCCGCTCATCCGCTTGAACCAACCCCGTCTCGCCAACTTCCAATACACTGGGGACGGGGTGGTGGTTGCAATGGTGGGAGGACTCGTAGAGTAAGGCAGGGAATTTCGAAGGGGAAGGAATATTGACTCAACTCTATTGCTTTCTTTTTTTCTAATTGTGCTGTTTCTTGCAAAAACAAAGCTGTGTATAAAATCCGTTTAATTTCTGTTTGTCTTGTTAAAAATGTGCCTGTGATGCTGCTGCAAGTACGTTTTTCACTGCATCTTTACACACATGTACTTGGCAATAAACTGGAATTTGACTTGACTTTGAGTTTTCTGAAAGAAGTTCTGTGCGACAGTTTTTCACCTCTCTGCCTGAAGTTTTAAGTCACAGATCCAGAGATCTGCGTGAGTAAACATACTACACCAGAGGAACAGTCCCTTCGGCCCATGATTTTGTGTTGAACTTATGAAACTATAATTAAATGCTAAACTCAACTAATCACTGCTTCCTATAAAATATTCATATCCGTCCATTTTCTGCACATTCATGTGCCTGTCGGAACCTCTTAAACGCCTTTATTTTATTCTCCTCCGTCACCACGACTCATTCCAGTCACCCACAACTCTGTGAAAAATACATGTCCCGCATATTTTCCTGGAACTAACCCCCTCGCACCATAAATGCATGTCCACTTGCATTAAGAAATTGCCGACCTTGCGGAAAATACCGGCTGTTGACTCCATCTTTACCTGTCACCAGTTTTTAAATATATCAGCTCTCTGCTCAGCCTCCGACGCTCCAGAGTAAACAACCCAAGTTTGCCCAATCTCTCCTTATAACACGTGACCACCAATCAATGTGGCATCCTGGTAAATCTCTTCTGCACCCTCTAAAGCCTCCATGTCCTTTGCGAGGCAATCAGATTTCTATTCAATACTCCAGATGCGACCTAATCAGAATTTTACAGCAACAACATATTTTCCTGACTATTGCTCAATGCTTCGATAAAGGCGAGAATGGCATACGCTTTCTTTACTATCGATTAACTTGTACAGCTACTTCCAAAGAGCTATGGATTTGCACTACACGATCCTTCTGTGCATCAACATTGTTGAGGCTATGCCATTGTAGTGTACAGTTTCTTTATATTTGGTCTCCCAAAGGGCAACTACTCACATCTGGCAGGAATAAACTACATCTGCCCTTTTTCTGTCCATATCTGCAACTGATCTATATTCAGCTGTACCCTTTGGAAATCTTCTTCATGTTACAGTTCACCACCAATATGAATCGGCTGTGAACATTCTAACGCACCCATCCACGTTTTCATCCACTTCCCTTTGATGCAACACACACTGCAGTGGTCCTAATCCATATCACTGCAGAACACCGCTGGTCAGGGACCTCCGGCCAAATTAAGTTCTGTCGACCTCTATATTCTGTTTTCAATGCGCAAGCCAAGTATGAATCTCAGTGGCCAAATCAGACGGGATCTCACACATCTTCATCTTCTGGATGAGACCACCAGAAGGGAAGTTATATCCTTAATATCCTTACTAAATTCCATATAAACAAGATCCACAGCCCCACATACAATCACTTTCATCACCTCCTCGAAACACTCAAATCAGCTTAGCAAGACAGGACCTGCCCCGCAAAAGGCACACTGACTGTCTACAATTAGGCTACGGCTTACCAAGTGCTCATAAATCATATTCCAGATAATTCTCTCAATCGTTTCCCCACTATTGATGTGAGACAGACCGGTCTGCTGTTGGCCGGTGTATCTCCTTGATTTTTTTTCCCATCCTTGAACAACTGAACAACATCAGCGATTCGCCAGTCCTCGTGCACCTAGGATTTATCCTATCAGACCTTTTGGAATTGTTCTCTCTCATATTTGACATGTTAAGCCTCGGATAAACTATCAAGGTTATCTTCGTTTTATCTGCTGCTCTCAGTTCGCCCTTCAGCCTCCGACGCTCCAGAGACTCGTCTGCCACGTGGCTAATGTGGTACCATTGTTTAAAAGGTGCAGACAAAACAAACCAGGAAACTACAGGCGGGTGAGTCTGACATAAATGTTGGACAAGTTTCCGGAGGGGATTCTGAGAGACAAGATCTACCCAAATTTGCGGGGACAGGCTCACAGTCGGAACAGTTTTCACAGTTCTGTGCGTGGGTCATCATGTCCGACAAACCTCTTGGAGATCTTCGAGGAGGTTACGAAGAGGATAGATGAGGGTACTGCAGTAATGTTGACTGAGTTGACTTTAACAAGGCCTCTGACAAGGTCCTTCATAGCAGGCTCGTCTGGAAAGTTGGTTCGTCTGTGATCCGGGTGAAATAACGGATTGATTTGTAATTAGTGTAGGAGTAGGAAACAGAGGTCGAGGGCTGTGTCTCAGACGGGCGAACTATGTCTAATAGTGTGGCACAGAGGTCGGTGCTGGTACCTTTGTTGTTTGTAATTCATATAAACAATCTGAACGTGAATGTACAAATGATAGTAGTTTACGGATGATACTAAAATCGTTGGTTGTTGATGGTGTGGAGGGTTGTGGAAAACGACAGGGGAATCTGGTTCAGCTGGGTACGTGGGCTGAGGATTAACCAAGGGCATTGAGTACAGGAGTTGGAAAGTCGTTGTGCAATTATATAAGTCATTGGTGAGGCCGCATTTGGAGTATTGTGTACTGTTTTTGTCACTCTATTGTAGAAAGATTGCAAAATAAAATACCAGGATGTTGCCTGGACTTGGGGGCTTGAGTCGCAAGGAGTGTTTGACTTTATTCCTAACAACATAGATGATAGCGGTGTGACCTTATATACGTATATAAAGTCATGAGGGGGATAGACAGGGCGAAAGGGAGTGTGTGCGAAAAAAAAACACGGGTCGGTTTATGATCAGAGGCGGGCGATTTAAAAGCGACATCAGAATAAGCTTCGTCACGCAAAAAGGTGTTGCGTGTTTGTTATGAGTTCCCAGAACTAATGGTTGAGTCAGGCATATCAGCTACATTTAAAAACTGTGAAAATTGATCCATCGATAGGAAGGGTTCAGAGAGCAATAGTACAAACGCGGTCAGATGGGACGAGCTCGCTGGGCGACAGAGTCGGGCCGCATCGATGCAATATAGTTCGATGTCTCCATGGACCTGTTTCAAAAGTTCTTTCTTTCATGTATTTACTGGTTGTGAATAATTGTGTAATATTCTTTTTATTATATAACTTCTTGGTATTAAACTGGAACCAACAGTATCACAAAAAAAATCTTAAAGATTCAAACAGGCTAAATCGGTATTTGCAAAGTAGACTGGACATGTTTCATTCCAGGACTATTATCTAAAATAATAAAATTAAGTAATTGGTTGTATATTATTTTATTTTCTGCAATGAATACTTCTGAATGGTTTGGGAACTTTCATTTGATTTTACAACCTAACCATGGTGAGTTAAAACCAAAGATATCACAAAGAATCCTCAGTGCTTCCAATGGGCGATTTGAGTGTTGCAATCAAGAATGGATACGTTTCATTTTACTGCCATTGCTTTACATATACCAATGACGAATCTGATTATAAGATACCTTTCTTTTTGCATTTAATAGTGATGAATTATTTGGTGACTTTCATTTGATTATAGAACATAATTGTGATCAGTTCGAAAGGATGGTATCACAATGTTTAAAACAGGCCAAATAGTTTTTCGTAATGGAAAACGAATTGTTTCATTCCATTACCAATATCCAACATAAAACAATGAAATAGCTGCTCGTAAAGTACTTATGTGCAAAATGGTTCTCAATCATTTGTTATCCTTCACTTGATTATAAAGCTTATTCGTCAGAGAGATCGGCATCACAAAAGATCCACAAACCTTCAAACAGGTTAATTGTTTCTTTTTAAATTTCATTCCCGCGAGAGTTCAAAACAGGCCCGTTTTGGAACTTTCTGGTGAGTTCCACTTTAAAGGAGCCTAAAAGAGTCATGTTTCCAAATTGTTAATTATTAGTTCATTGGTCAACTTATCTGATTAACAACAACCACTAACGAGAATTCGGGGTCAAGTGGAGCGGCCATTGTAACAGTGGGACAGTGTAAGACTCAGGAGCTGAGGCTTTGGCTTGACATTTCCGTGTGAAGATGCAGAATAAGTGTCCCAGATGCTGAGAGTAAGAGCACATCTTTAAAAAAAGGCTTCAGTGAGAAGACACAGGTAAGTTTTTATTCTGTATTTTATTCTCAGCCCTTGAATACAGTGCAGGCAGATTAACAGTTAGGGCAGTCGAATATTCCTCCTCCAAAATGTGGGAAGTCTGATAACCTTACGAAATCCCCGGCGACTGCATCTGTGGGAACAACGAGAGGTTCAGTCAGGTGGTGTCAACCAAGGTCCAAACTCCAGATTTCCGGCTGACCAAAGGGTAAAGAAAGGCAAGTAGGAGGTCAGTACAGGTACCCCTGCACTGTCTGCGCACATTTGAGGATGATGTACTTACATGGGCTTGCGTAAGTTGTCATATCTCCGGAATTGTGATTGGGTCGACGGCTCAGAGAGAAAGAGCTCAGTCAGACAGGGTGACAGTGATAGGAGACTCATCAGTGCGGCGTAAAGACAGGAAATTATCTGGTCGCAAAAGAGATGGAAGGATGGTATGTTGCCTCCGGTCGCCATGGTTAATAATGTCTCTGAGCAGCTGTAGAAAATCCTCGAGGGGGTGTGAACAGCCAAAGGTATTTATACTTGTTGGTACAAACGACCAAGTGGCACAAGGGATGAGGAACTTCAGAATAAGTACACGGAGTTTGGTAAGAAATTAAAATTCAGAAGCACAAGGGTAGTGATCTATCTCTGCATTACTCCCGGTGCCACGTGCCAGTGAGTTCAGGAATATATAAGACAGATCAAATGAGTGCGTGGCTTAAGAGCTGGTGCAGGGGAGAGGGATACAGTTTAGAACATAGAACATTACAGCACAATACACGCACTGCAGCCCACGATGTTGTGCCGACACTTTTTCCTGCTCTAATATCTGTCTAACCCTTCCCTCCCACAAAGCCCTTCATTTTCCAATCATTCATGTGGCTATCCATTCAGGGGGAGGTGCGGGGGGTTTTTGCGATGCGTCCAATACGGTTTAATCGCGCAATCTCTCAAGGAAACTTCTCGGGAAGGAGAAATACTGAACTTCCTCTTCGTGGAATAGGCAAGTAACTTAAGTGGCGCTGGGGAGCAGTTTTGGTCTAGTGACCACAATTTTATAAGTTTTTATATACTTATGGAAAAAGGTCAAAGAGCTTCAAAGTTGGCCCTGCTCTAGTTCATAGCAGGGCCAACTTTGCGGGCATGAGGTAGCACCTAACTGGCGGTGACTGAGCGAATCTACTTAAAGGCAAAGGAACAGTTGGCAAGGGGGAGACTACGAAAAGGGTCGTACCAAGCGTCCTGAGGCAGCATGTTCCGATGAGGATGAACGGTGGACTTTGCAAGTTCTGGGAACCCTAGCTGAAGAGAGATATCGAGCCTCTGGGCAAGAAAAAGAAAGAAACAAATATCGCTTTCAGGCAGCAGGATACGAATGGATACCTCAATGAAAAATAAATTAATGCCACGCTGAATAGAAAAGATCAGGAGGGCAAAAGGAGCTCTGATAGGATTTGGAAGCCAGGGTTAAAGGTAATGCCAAAAGGTTATTTAGATATATCCACAGTAATCGAGCTATGAGGTCATCTTAAAGACCACCGGGGCCGAAGGAGATACCGTGAATTTTAATTTCTATTTCTCCTCAGTTTTTACTGAGGAGTGATCATCTCAGGGGTACCACAGAAATGAAGGTAATATGTAGTGAATTCTGTGATCATGTGCATATGACGAAGAAGAAGGTATTTGCAGCCATGAAGAGCATTAAGGTGGGTAAATCATCTGAGTCTAACTATGTGCACCAGGAAACTCATGGGAGGTCATGCAAGAAATCGCGGAGTACCTTGTCGAGATATTTGCTCCATCGTCAGCCACTGGCGAAGTTCCACAAAACTGGAAGGTGGCTAATGTTGTTCCATTGTTAAAGAAGGTCAGTAAGGACAAGCAGGGAAATATACGGCAGTGAGCCCGACTTCAGTGGTGGGTGTTACTGGAGGGAATTCCAAGGGGCCAGATCTTTCATCACTTGGACTATTAAGGCCTGGTTAGGAAAAATCATCATGGATTTGTACGTGGGGGGGGTGTCATGTATGAAGAATCGTTGGAAGCTTTTCCAAGAGGTAACTGAGGAGGTGCTGATGCGTTTTGGGCAGTCAATCCAGGGTAGGAGTTTGACAGTGAATGGAAGGGGACTGACAAGTGTTATGGAACAGAGGGACTTGGGACTATTAGTGCACAGCTCGCTGAACACGTCGGCGCCGGTGGACAGTGTGGTGATGATGGCGTGTAGCATATTGACTTTCCTCAGTCACGGCATCGAATTTCAGATTAGGGACATTATTTTTGCAGTTGTATCAGTCGTTGGTGAGGAACAATTTGGAGGAATGTTTATAGTTTTGGTCACACTGTTATAAGAAAGACATTGTCAATCTGGACAATGTTCAGAAGAGATTTACACATCTGCTGTCTGGACTCGTGGGCTTGGGTTTTGGGGAGAGATTGACCACGCTGGATCTTTATTGGTTGGATCGTGGGAGAATGTGTGATCTGAAAACATGTCTAATGTCAGAAGGGATATGGATAGGTTGCACTGTCATCGCCTTTTCCCCAGGGTTAGAGAACATAAAACCAGAGGGCACAAATACAACACAAGAGGGGAGAGATTTGAGAAAAAGACCTAGGACGTAACCTCTACACATGGAGGGTATTGGTATTATGATAATTATATTGGGATAATTATAATTATTATAATTCACCGAGGTACAGTGAAACAACAGGTCAATTAATTACACCGTGCAGTTACATTGAGTTAGTACGAAGTACATTGACGCAGCACGTAAAAACAATAACAGTACAGAGTAAAGTATCAAAGCTACAAAGAAGGTGCAGTGCAATAAAGTGCAAGGTCACAACAGATCTTGAGGTTATAGTCCATCTAATCGTATAAGGAAACCGTTCAATCGTCTCAACATTGAGTTTGAAGTAGTCCTTAAGTCTGATGGCACGTGGCCTCATGCTCCTGCATCTTTTACCTGATAGAAGAGGAGAGAGGAGACAATGGCCCGATTGGGTGGTGTCTTTGATTATACTGGCCGCTTCGTCAAGGCAGCAAGAGGTAAAGACAAGCATCCAAGGGTGGGTCTCTGGTTTCTGTGACGCGATGGGCTGTGTCGATTTGGGGGCGGCACGGTAGCGGAGCGGTTAGCGTGACATTATTACAGCGCCAGCGATTGGATTTCAAATCCAGTCGCTGTCTGTAAGGAGTTTGTACGTTCTCCTGTGTCTGCGTTGGTTTCCTCCGGGTGCTCCGCATTCGTCCCACATTCCAAACACGTACGGGTCGGTTAACATGGGTTTAAAATAGGCGGTGTGGACTCGTTGTGCCGGGAGGGCCTGCTATTACGCTTTAAATAAAAAAAACATAGTAAATGGTTGGAGCGGGTAAAATTGCAACATTTAAGAGACATCTGGATTGATAAATACATGGGAGGGGCACGGAAGGTTCTGAGCCGAATGCGGGCAACTGGAACTAGTCGGGAGAATGTTGTGCTGGGCATGGATCAGTTGGGCCAAAGGACCTGTTTCCATGCTGTTTTACTCCTTGACTCCAAAGAAAACTCAGTGTTTCAAACCGGCTAAATGGTTGCGTGAAAAGAGACTGGATATGTTTCACTCAACTGCTATTGTATGACATAAAGCAGTGAAATAACTTGTTTCCAAGTACATTTTTAATGCACTGTATATTATGAATCATTTACCAATATTCATTTGATGGTACGTGTTTATCTAGCTTCATTAGAAATATGGGTATCACAAAGAATACACAGAGCTTCAAACAAACTGAATGCGTGTTTGCGATGTGGGCTGGAAATATTTCATTTCCCTGCCATCATCCAAAATTAAACAATAAAGTAACGGTTTTTGAATGAGTTTTTTTTAATTTCGGTAAAATGGTTTTGAATCATTTGGTAACCTTTATTTGATGTCAGAACTTAATCCTGATTAGTTGAAACAAACGATACTACAACGAATTCTGAATGTTTTAACCAGGTTAAATGGGAGTTTTCAACATAGACTGGAGATATCTAACATTATCTAACATAAAAGAACGAAGTAGCTGGTTGTGAAACACTTTATTTTATGAATTTAATGGTTCTGAATCATTTGGTAACCATAATATGATGGTATTAGTTAATTTTTATATGATGGTATTAGTTAATTCTGCTAAATTAAATCCACCTCCACATCAAAGATTCCTCAATACTTCCAATAGGGTGAATGGGTGTTCACAATATCGACGAGATATGTTTGATTCCTCTGCCATTTTATCAACTGCCACAATGCAGTAACTGCTTGCAAAGTACTTTAGTTCCTGCAATGAATAATTTAGTACTTTAGCTACTGCACCATTCTGTAACTCATTTTGATTGTAAAACTTAATCCGGATTAGTTAAAGCTAACAGTATCAGTAACAAAGAACATATAACAGTCCAGCAGAGTACAGCCCTTTGGCCCACGATGTTGTGCCGACCTACTCTATATAAACCTGCACCACGATAAATCTAACCCCTCCCTCCTACACATCCCCAAAGCATTAATTTATCTTACATCCATGTGTCTATCTAAGTCTTCAGATGTCTCTGTTGTATCAGCCGCTACCACCATCCCCGGCCGGCCGTTCCAGGCACGCATCGTTCTGTGAAAACAAACCTACCTCTAATATGTCCCTCTAACTTTATTCCACGTACCTTAAACGGATATCATCTGGTATCTGTTATTGCTGCCCTGTGAAAAGGTTGCCGTGTGTCCACTGTCTAAGCCCCTCAATCTCATACTCGATGAATTCGCCTCTCATCCTCCATCGCTCCAGAGAGAAAAGACCGAGCTCGCTCCACCTTTCCTCATGAGACATGTTCTCTAATCAGGCAGCATCCTCTGCACCGTCTCTAAAGCTTCGACATCCTTTCTATAATGTGGAGACCAGAACTCAACACAATACTCCAATTATGATCTAACCAGAGCTTTATAGAACGGCAACATCACGTTGCCCCTCTTGAATTGAATCTCCCCGACTCATGAAGGCCAGAACAACATACGCTCTCTTACCACTCTAATAACTTGCGCGGCAATTTTGAGAGATCCATGGACTTGGACCACGTGATCCTCGATTCCTACACACAGCTAAAATCCTGCTAAAAGTCTTGGACTCCGTTATCAAGTTCGATATTCCAAAGTGTATTGCTTCACATCTTTCCGGATTGAACTCCATATGTCACTTGTCTGCACAACTCGGCATCCTCTCGATATTACATTGTAACCTAGCACTATCCAAAACACCACCAACCTTCGTATCATTTACAAACTTAGTAACCGAGCATTCCACTTCCATATCCAAGTCGTTATATAAATCACAGCGAAGGGGTCCGAGAACCCTGTAGAACAGCACAAATCATCAGCTTCCAGGCAGAATACGCTCCATGTGTTATCACGCCCTGCCTTGTGTGGGCAAGCGGATTCTGAATCCACGCAGCCAGGTTTTCATGGATACCATGTCTCATGACTTTCTGGATGAGCCTGCCATGTGGACCATTTTCAAACGCCTTACGTAAATCTATAAACAGTACATCCACCCCCCTACCTTCATCAATTTATTTGTCACCTGCCAAATCTCAAGAAGGATCGTGAGGCACGACCTGGCCTTCACAAAGCCATGCGGATTATCCCCAAAATACTGTGCTTCTCTAAATGCCTGTAAATCCTGTCACGAAGAATACTCTCCAATAATGTGCCCACCAGTGACGTAAAATCCACGGGTCTATAAATCACAGGATTATCCCCATTATCTTTTGTGAACAAGAGGACAACATTTACCGTCCTCTAATATACCGTGCCTGCTGCTGTGGACAGGGAGGGTGGACAATCTCTTCCCTCAATTCTCTTCGTAAACCGGGGCATATACAGTCCAGGCCCCGGAACTTATCGATGTTGATGTTTTTCATAAGTTGCAGCACTGCCTCTTTCTTAACCTCGTAATGCCCCAGCACATCAACCTGCTCATATTCGCTGCCTTGATTCTGTTTCTTTTATCATTTGACACAGAGAGTTTTGCAGCCAAAAGTTTTGTGATAAGTCACTTCAGTTAACAGGTACACTATTTTCTCTGCATTTTCATACGTTTTCCACATTCAGTACAATTGAAAATAGAATGTTTGCAAGAAAGTAAATAGATGACGACAGCCGTGCACAAACCTAGAGCGATGAATTCATCTCAGTTCAGAGTTAAATTGATCAACGAGAAAGACTGGAAAATCGTTTCACCTTAATGATTGAAAATTAGGAGCGGCCTCCAGCCAGCTCTGGGGATAATATTTCAAACTCCATCAGATCCATACCTCGACAAATCTTGTCTGTCCTTTACTCTGCGTTACTCATTGCAATCGTTTTATTATTGTCACTGTACCGAGGTAGGTTAAAAACGCATGATGTATACCTTTCGTACAGGTCAATTTATTACACAGTGCTTTGATGTAGTATCTGGTAAAAACAATAACAGAATACAGATTAAAGTGTCACAGTTACAGGGAGGTACATTCCAGGTACACAATGAGGTTCAAAGTCATAACGAGCTAAACTGCCAGGTCAAGACTCCATCTCATCTTTTCAAATCGACGTCGTTAATCACAGTGAGTAGAAGCTGTTCTTTAGTCTGGTGGACTGTGCCCTCAGGATCCTTTTACTTTTGTCTGATAGGAGATTGTCACAATGTTGATCCAGAGCAAAGTCACAGAGAACCCAAATGCAGCACACTGATACAAGACTGGAGTCAGGATACTTCCTCAGGACAAACACAGGCA
>JARFYF010000076.1:494790-504902 GCA_030265395.1 Rhina ancylostomus
GCAACTAGTGCCAGAGAAACACAGGTTCTTATGCTAGGCCCCTGATGGGGCTCAGGTGTGTATTGTTATCTAATCAGCCCAGCATGGAATCCATGTGCTGGACAACAATGCATTAATGGAGCCAAATTGAGGGCCAGAACTCAGAACTATGACAATCCAGGGACGCTGGCGAACCGGCGCTGTCAGCTGAACAACACTGCACTTCCTGCACTTTTGAATTTCAAAGAAAATATTATTTATTCGGGAAAAACAAAACACGTATACAGAAAACACAACACAACCAGCACGTGTCTTCCCTTCCATTCATTTTGCAATCAAAGCAACAAACAAATCATGGAACATGGATCAAATGCATCCTGTCACTCATGACTTTTCTTTCATCAATGCAGCCACGGAGAGTTGTGCGGTTGTTACACAGAGTCAAGCCCCTCAGTGCCCACTGGCGACAAGTCTCTGTCGCGCAGGGCCAAGCCCCACAAATGGCACAGACAAAATAACCGGATGGAACAAATCTTTATCAACAAGGAAGGGAATGTGGATAGAGAAAGAGAAAGTGGCACGAGAGTCAGAGAAGAAAAAGAAGCGAGCAAGTGAATGGTGCGAATTCGGAAATGAGGAATTGACATAAAAGCATGGAATGAACAACAGTCTCAGCATAGAGATCGTATTTTCTCTTGGGAGCAGAGTGGCGCAACGGAAGCGTGCTGGGCCCATAACCCAGAGGTCGATCGATCGAAACCATCCTCTGCTATAATCCCTTGTTGGCATCAACTATTCTCCATCAGAACAGTTTTCGACAAAAAGCTGTCGTATCATAGTTAAATACAAATAAAAGCTCCGCATTTAACTTCAGAGTATTTTTTATTCAAGAAACTCAATCCAAAATACTCCACGACCTTTGTAGAAGTGTTGTTCAGGTGAAAACGAGGTCCTCTACACACAGCCATAAACGAACCGTAAACTATTCTCTACTGTATAAACCCGTGCTCTTATATTAGAACAGAAAATGTCGGAAACACGCAGCAGGTCGGGCAGCATCTGTGGAAAGTAAACATACTGAAGTTTCAGGTCCATGGCCCGATAAGAACTGGGAAAAGAGAACAGACATTTTTTTTAGCAGAGGAAGTGGGGAGAGGGGTAAGTCGAACAAAGGGAAAGCCATTGGTAATGTGAGACCAAGGTAGTTAGTGTGACAGTTAGAATCAGATTATGATTTATTCTGTGTGACGTGATGTGAACAACAGGATTGTGGGAACTGTCTGAGCGGCGTACTTCACTAATGGAAAGTGAAAAACTGAGTCTCAATCACAGGTGGATGACGGGAAGTACGAACACAATAATCATAGGAAGATCTCCCCCTCCTCCATTCTCTCTGGAGGTTGGCTGGAATCAACAACGCACTAAGTTGATGAACTACAAATCGTTTCCTGCATGAGTTACAAGGAAATAGATCTTGATTATGAAAGTTCCTTACTCCAACACAATTAGGTTCGAATATGAACCCCACCTCCGGCCAGTCAGAGAACAGAAGTGACTGTATCGGCGGAGAAACTCGAAACACCACCAGACACTCAGTAAGGTGCCAGAAAGGCACCAGTTTTACAATCAATGAGCAAACATCGGGCGTACATATGTGTCTTTCTGGAGCCGAACAACCGAGTGCCATATCACGTACTTCCATCGGTTCCTCTTTACTATAATGGTCAGTATCTCCGCCTGTCACGCGGGAGACAGGGGTTCAATCTCCCGGAGATATTTTTCTGGTTTCCAAATTTAATCAGAATTGCAAGGCGTGTTTTGAATCAAAAGAGTCAAAACATACAAGAACATAACAAATAGGAGCAGAAGTAGGCCAACTGGAACGTCGAACCTGCTCCGCCATTCAATAAGATCACAGCTGATGAGGCCTTGGACTCAGATCCATTGACTTGCCTTTTCCTCATAACCCTCAAATCCTCGTCCATGCAACAATCAATGTAATAGTGTCTTAAATATATTAAATGAGGCACCTGCACTGTTTCCCTGGGCAGATAATTCTACAGTTTCACTATGTACTGGGAAAAGCAGTTTCTCCGCAAATCCGTCCTAATTTATTCCACCAGATCTTGAGGTTCTGTCCCTTTCATATAGTCCCACCTACCTGTGGAAAGATCCCGCCTGCCTTATCTATCCCTTTCATAATTGTGTTTGTTTCCCTAAAAACTCCTCTCATTATTAATTACAGCTAGTATAGTCCTAGGCGACTCAATCTCCTCATCGGCGAATACCCCCACCTCCAGAATCAACCTGGCGATCCTCCTCTGCACCGCTTGCAAAGCCATTGTATATTTCCCTAAGTAAGGAGACTAGAACTGCAAGCAGTACTCCAATCGCGTTCTCACCAGGCCTCTGCACAGTTGCAGCATTTCCGCCCTGCTTTTAAATTCAATCCCTCTGGAAATAAAGGCCAACACTTCATTCGCCTTCTTTATAACCTGTTTCATCTGTGAATCAAGATTTTGCAATTCATGTTCAAGCACTCCCAAGTCCCTTTGCACAACAGGCTGCTGCAATCTTTCACCATTTATATAAAGATTGGATCTTCTACTTTCCTACCAAAGTTGATGACCTCGCATTTACCGACATTGTACTCCATCGAACAGACCATTGCCCACTCACTTAACCTATCTTTATCTGTCTGTAGACTCAACGCATCCTCTGCAAAATGTAACATGCTGTTCCAGAAAGCTGTCACGGATGCATTCTATCAAGTCCTCCTCAAGCCTCCTCGACCAGCTTGATTCGCCCAATCCGTGGCGAAGCTAAAGACCCCTATGACAACCGCTGTTCCATTCTTAAATGCATTACATTTCTTGGGTTATTGCCTGCGCCATTGTAAATTTATTAGGCGGTGGACAATATACAACTCCCGCCAGTAATTTTCCCTTCACTGTTGTAAATCTCTACCCATATGATTTCAGCATTCTGCTCCATCGACTTTATATCGTCTCTGAGAGTCGGCTTGACCCCATTATTAATTAAGAATGCGACTGTCCCCTTAACTTCCTACCTATTGTCTGTCTTACGTGAAACCCTTGGATATTTAATCTCTACACATCTCCACTACATTTCTGAAACGGCCAATAAATAAGAGCCCTTTACACTGATTTGTGTTACAAGTTCACTGACCGTGATTCGTATACTACGGCATTCAGATAAACTGCCCTTACGATCATTGTCCTCTTGGTGTCATGGTTCTGAGTTATGGCCCTCAGTTTGGCTCCTTTAATGCCTTTTTATACAACACATGGATTCCATGCTGGACTGATTACATAATGACACACACCTGAGCCCCATCAGGGGCCTAGCGTAAGTACCTGTGTTTTTCGAGCACCAGTTACCAGAGTATTGGTCTATATTTGGGTATACTTTGGCTCCTGGCTGCTAGATTGGTGTACTCTAAAGCAGTCCTGTGTACTCTATTCCTTTGTGAAGATCCAGTTTGTGTTGGGATCACCGAGGCAAGATTCCTTCCATTTGCTGCCCGTGTTTTGTCCTGAGGAAGTATCCTGACTCCAGTCTTGTATCAGTGTGCCGCATTTGGGTTCTCTGCGAGCTTGCTCTCTGATCAACATTGTGACACTTGGAGCCTACTTACCCTTTTGTTCTTTGCGTTTGACTTTTCTGTACTGCAGTCTTACTTTTTTCCTTTTTAACTTCTGGCTGTACTATGCTTTTCTCCCTCTTTTTCTGCAGTGGATTATCATTCCCCTGCCAGATTTGTTTGAACCCTCCCCAACAGAAATCTCAAACAATCCCTCTAGGACATTATTCCTGGTCCTGCCGGTCCATTCAGTTTGTATTGCCCCACCTTCCCCAGAACCAGTTCCCATGCCATAGGCATCTAAGACCCTCCCTTCTGTAACGCTGCTCAGGGCACATGGCACATATCCATCCGAACTCTGCTCCTATTCCCACTCTGACGAGCACGTGGCACAGGAAGCAATCCTGAGATTATTATCTTTGAGGTCTTACTTGTTAAATCTATTTCCTAACTCCCTAAATTCTGCTTGTAGGACATCGTCCAGCTTTTTAACTATATACCTTTACCAACATGCACCCGGGCAACTGCCTGTTGACCCTCCCCTTCCAGATTGCCCAGCAGCCGATCTAAGACATCCTTGCACCTGAGGAGCAACATACCAACTGGCAGTCCCCTTTGCGGCCACAGAAGCTTCTGGCTATTCTACTTACCATGGAATCCCCAACCAGTACAGCTCTGCCACTCGTTTTCCTGCTGTACTGTGCAAAAGAGGCACTTACGGTGCCCACAACATTCTCAGCATCGCGGATGCTCTGAACTGAATCCATGCGCCGCACCAATGCCGTCACGCGGTTTGTAGAAGCTGCAGCTGGACACAATTCCCGCACGCGTAGTCATGAGGGACATTGGCAGTTCACTCGAGTTCCCAAATTGCCCAGAAGGAGAAACACACTGGTCTGAGCTCACCTGCCATGACCAAAAAGCTTTGAAGGAAAATAAAGAGACACAAAAAGAATAAGAACCTACCTTCAACTTACCTTCGTGTTGCTCGCCCTCCTCACTGAATCCTGGTATCCACCAAGGTCCACACTTAGACTACCAGCAACACTTCTACTCGACATCAGGCCTTCTCAATCTGGCTGTTCCAAAATGGCCGCGCTGCTTGACCTTCGCTTCTTTTTCTGAGCTGCTGATAATTAGCTAATTAGCCAATTACCTTTAACTAACAAACAGCTGACTTACCTGTTTGATTCCTGCAAGTGAAACTCACAAGCGAGTAGACTCGCTTCTTTTCAATTTTCCCGCTCTTGCTCCAAGTCGCGAACCCTTAGCGTCCTACCCTTGAACCAAAGCCTCAGCTCCCCACTCTCACACTGGCCGCTCCGAAACGCACCAAAATTTGGCATCTGGCCTATAGTCTTTGTCGATTCAGATACTTATGGAGTTCGAGGACAGGCTGGTGGAGAGGGCCCATCAGCACTCAACTGCGTTGTCTGGGGAAGAACATTTAGAGGGAAGATTTAGTGACCTATTAGCTAATGTCCGGTACATGAAGCAATTTGCAGTTGTGACGAAATATTGACTGTTTCTACACATGATGACTAACCTGCTGTGTTTTACCGAAGTTTCTGTTTTCATTTCTGATTTCTTGTATCTATCGTTTCGACAATGTTGTTAGACTCATACAGCACCGACAGCGGCCCTTCAGCCCACCATGTCCATGCTGACCAGCGTAACCATCTGCACTGAAACATTTCCCATCACTTGCCTCGAAGCCAACAATGTCTCTGTGATTGAAGTGTTCACCTTAAACGAAGTTATACTTCTTAAACGCCCTGAGAGTGTCTGCCTCAACTATCCAATCAGGCGGTGTGTTCCATATTTCATATACGCTGTGAGTGAAAAGGTCCGTCCTCAGATCCTCTTACTCTAAACAAATATTTGTTACTCTTTGTACATCTCCGCTGTGCCGAACCTTTCGGACTATATGGTCTACCTCTGTGACTCATCACTAAATATACATTTATTATGACACCCCCCTCCCCCCATCGTCATCCACTTGTACTTATCCACTTCCGATTCATGAGCGAAACACTCCATCCTATCCAACATCCTAAGGGATTTCGGCCGTTCTTTATCCCCTGTATTCGGAGCCTCAATGTCACCATCATTCCTCAGAAATATTCACATTTTTACCACGTAGCGTCCAAACATTTGCTTCACACATCTCTGCAGTTCCATTTTGTTTTTGACCGAGGTTTGTACTGCCTCTGTTTCCTGCTGTCAATAATTCTCCTCCCAATGCACCCTCTGTATTCAGCCCAGCATTCAGTTCCTGATAATTTTCCTCATTCTCTGTCGGCAGGGCTGCAGATCAAGTGTTGGAAGGTGGGATTCCATTTGGCAGCTCTTTATAAACGGCGAGAAATTTTCGGCCGTATGTTATCTTTCTGCATGGATTCTCTCGGATTCCCGTATTTCTATGATGTGTGATTATAAAGCGGGGACACGTTTGCACTACAGAGCAGAGCTTTGTTTCCTTTGGGAATCACCTGCGTTCAGGCCGCGGGAAAGATCTTCAAATTCTAGTTGCTGCTACTTTAATTCCTCCTCCCATTCCTAATCTGAGTTTTCTGCCTGGAGTTCAAACATCGTTACTGTGAGACCAGTCCATTCTTGACAAACAACCCTCATTTTCCGCTTGGCCATGCTCCAGACCGGATGACAGCAGAGAATTCTCCACCTTCAGGTAACCCGCACTTTCCTTCTGTCTGTATGGAAACTGACCCTTTCCGTCATCACCCACATGTTATTTTGGCTCGGTTTCTCTTTTCGCATCATGTGGTCTGGCATGCTGGACACATTCAACAACCCATGGCACAAAGTATATGTAATCAGATTTTCAGTGCCTCATTCGTGTTGCGTGAATTGGACAACCGTTAGTCAAATCGTTCCAGTCACAAACGGAATGACTAACTACCCCAGAGTAATGAAAGTATAACATAAACCACGGCGGCCGCAAGCCCTTCAACAAATGACGGTTAATTTAATGGATATTACTTAACTTAAACAGATGAAGGGCAAGGGGAACATTCGGCTCCCAATGAGCTCAGTAATGCAGCGGCCGGCAGCCCCCAGACAAGGAGGGTCTGGGCCTTTAGTAACACCAATTCCATTGGTGCCTTGATTAAACCAGAAACATGAGTGAGTTTGGTACCTTTTAACCGGCTGTGCCTGTTCTATGCACTGACTTTTCCGGTGCAGTTCAAGTCATCGAAATGCAATTAGAACGAGTGTGGAGGAGAGACAGGCGAAGATGATCTTGCAGTGTGAGCAAACTGGTGTATCAAAATGCAGCGGAACCGATACAGGCAGACGGAAGATTGTGATAAACGCGGAGGGGCTGCAGCCGAGATCTTGGGAGAACTGAACCATGGTGACTGTCACTGATTAATCACTGTCTTTCCAGTGCGTATTCGTCTTCTCAATCATATTATTTTCATTAGCTTTTCTGCCACTGACCTTACGCCGAAAGACCCATCATTACCTGCCTTATCTCTGCTGGCCTTCTCGGTTAAGTGTAACACACTTCCTATTCCCTGTTCCATCGATCCGTCACGTGTACCCAGACATAAGTTAAAAGTCATTTTATGGCCCCAGAATTCTTCTCCCTTGACTCCGCTGTATCAGTGATGTGGATGAGGGATTCATCGAGGTGTCTGGCTCCAGCAGAAGAATGATCGCAAACCAACTGCCAGGATCAAGAATACAGTCTTCAAAGGGACATACCCGGGCTAATAGAACGAGAAAAACATGGAAGAAAGAGAAACGTAGAAAGATCTGCGGTTATCTGATTTGGGGGAAATTAGAGGAGCTGAGTGTGCCGACTGTGAAACCATTTTGGCCCCGAATGGAACATCAAACTGACCTGAGATTTCAGGGTAGACTTGTTTTGGGGGCGGTGCAGTTACGATGTTTCCCGTGCTCTATTCTGGATTATAGTTAATACATTCTCAATAGATTAACGACATAGTTTGGAGACGTGGATAGCAACAGAATCATGGAGTCTCCGTGGAAAGCATGAGAATATGTCAGCTCAAAGATACCGCGAGAGGTGGGCTTCGATTATGGAGAAATAAATATGCAAATTCTGTGGATGCGATTGCAGAACAGGAAGCCAAGTTTGAACTGTAATTTGTCCGATCTTAAAGGATCGCTGAGGTGCAAACTGTACCGGAGTCGCTTCAGGAGTCAAAGGTCTTCCCGCTGTAAATTATTAGGGCGACATTGAGTTTACCGAAAACGGCCGGGATGGTGTTAATCAAATAGGTGAAAGAAACAGGCAGAAATTCGGAGTAGAAATCCATACGCAGATTTCCGAATAAACAGTATATGTTCATTCACCCTCTTTGAAGTTCACAAAGGGATGGAACCATTCAAATAGGGATGCAGAGCAAGCCCAGAACACTGTCGGGACATCTTCGCCAAAGTCTTTAATGTATTTAGTCTAATTTATCAATGTCATTATTTCCCAGTGTTGCTCTCATCCTGCGCCAAAGTGGAGATTGGCGAAAGCGGAAAATCACTGCTGAGATCTCCAGTATGACCAGGACTGCGTTCAGGAACAGTGTCGATGAATCCATGGAAGACGTGGCTGACATGCCTCCACGGATACAAAAGGATGTCGATAAAACAGGGGTGAGACATATTTCAATGCAATTTAAATACAACATAAATTTCGGTTCACCAATTAATTGCATATGTGAAGGAAATGTTTGGAAAAATGGGACGATATTTGGCATGTCAGAGGGTCGGTGACGAAAGGTGATCTATAAGACCCAGTCGCGTAGAGAATGAATGAAATAGCTTGACAGAGGGTGTAAACGTGGTGGCAACGGCGAAAAAAATACATCATTATTTGATGTTTGCATTTTGTGTATCTGTGAATAGCAACATTTTGAATAACTAACTCAGTGATCCCATAATGTCATGAACATCGTTCAACGAGCAAAGAAGGAAGGGACAGACTCCTCCTGGGTCCCTGATCGTTTGTGGGCACTAGAGAAGATTCCTGATTTCAGTGAATAGGTTAGTTTGGACGGGCCATGATGTGGCAGAATTAACGATAGAATGAGAAGCAATGATATATTGATACAGTGAATGCAGGTGAATAAAATATGAACAATAAGAAAAGTCTTCATTAACGGACATGGATACGGAGAGATTTGGCCAGGTCATTCAACAGGGAAAGTCCGACGTTCAGACGGAATGGGTTTATTCTGCACTGTAATGTACTGTTCTCTGTCTGTGTACACATCGCAGACAGTTTACGGATAACTGGTTGTCTGTGTGGAGCATTTCTGTTGATTTTCTGATTGTCTGTACTTGATGTCCCGAGACATTCAGGGATGCAGTAAAATCTATTTTAAATCGTAATTAACTTGTTTTAGCTTCCAGAACTAAAGCCACCGTAAAGACAAGATGGCGACAAATCTGCCCCTCCTATAAAGGCTGATACTACGCTTTACCTGCAACATTCAAATCACTTCATCCCATAAATCCAGATGATAACAACAATATTACATTTGATTTGTAACTGAAGGAGAATTTTTTTTATCAAAACTGAACTTCCAAAGAAAAACGTATGTTTAACACTTCAAACACAGTGAAACAGATAGGACTCCACTGAGTGCCTCCACTGAAAACCCGTACAAACGACATTAATTTCCTTGTAATACCTCTCGAAGAGTTTCGCACGGACACAACATTAAACAATGACACAATGAGTAAAAAATAGTTGACGCGAAATGTTTGGTCATTGGATTATTTCTGATATGATTGAGGACGGAGCTAATTGGCTTAACGGTCGTTCGGCCTGGTGTATAAGAGCACGTTATAACAATGCATGTGGGCAGCTGGAAGGTCTGACTAAACTGATCGTTGTTTCCGGTAGAAAATGGGATATTCAGCAATTTACACTATCGTCAGAATTCACTGTCCTGTACTTGCAGCAATCGGTGTTCCTGGTAAGGTACTGGAACTCACTGCTCTTTCTGTGTCTCTGTCTTTGTATTGCACTCAGAGCATCGTAGTTTAATCGTGTCTTGACATCCAGGAGCATAGACCAATGCATAACTTCAATCAGCGGGCATGGGAAAGAAAATGGGGCCGTTATTTCGCTTTCAAAATGTAATTTATGTTACTGAAATGGTTTAATCTTACATAGGAATTTGAGTGAGGTTTTTATACATTTATACATATTAGTCTATTATAAATTTAAGCGTCCAATACTCAAATTTTTACTAACACCGCCGAAAACCAGAAATATTGTATATGCTTACAAACCGGACAGACTGTAAGATTCTGCACCAAAGTAACCTTCTGTCAAAAGCAGCCAGGCTTCACAGGCGCAGATATTGTGTGGTTTTCCAGCAGAGGCCTAGTCACCGGGGAGTCCGCTCTGTGCCGTGATACGCATTTTTGGCCACGGCACTCTCAGTCACATAACACCGTGAAAATTTACTGAAGGATCGTGGAGAGACAATATATGACAGCCCTCGATTGAACCCGAAACTATCGCCAGCTCTCC
>JARFYF010000076.1:507700-521598 GCA_030265395.1 Rhina ancylostomus
ATTTTTACTCCTAACATTCTAACATTTTTACTTTTATTTTTCTTATTATCATAAGTAGTTATTCATAAAGTAGTTTTAACACTTATACATGTCTCGGTGTGTTTCTTTTGTTGCTGTTTCGTAACATCCTGAAAACTCATTCAGCAGATTAGGCAATAGCGGTTAAATTATTCTTCACTGCAATATTATTGACCAGTGTATCATGAGATTTCAGTCCACTTTAGTGGATTAAAAATAACTCGGAACTAAAAATATGAACAGGAATTTATCGGATTTTCATACAGTAAGCATAGGGCTGGCGAATTCTCAGTACGGAAAAAGCAACACTGTTAGTTTACGAAAATAAAAATCCCACTAATGAAAAAAGTGTCCTTTTATGGTCTCTATTTTCGCTGTTTTTTTGTTGCTTTGATTTATTATTTCAGATTTTCAGCATCTGAGGTCGACGGGAATACAACAATCGTCGAATTAACCGTTGCTGTCCTCCCAGCAACATTTCCGTGGCAGACTGCTTAGGAATAGCGAAGTATCAAGGTTTTCAGTATACTTGCCTGTCGAGCGTGTGAGATCATTCGCTGAAGCTCGCTGATACACTTGTGTATTCCTGTTTGGTAATGGGAACTCTGTGTCACATTTTCCGCTTAACTCCACTAAGCCTGAATTGTGTTTCTCCGAACTTATCCTGCGCCTCTCGTTTATTGCTGGAAGTGAGGCAGACATTGCAAATCCTTTTGAGCGCCTTGGGCGGCGTCAACAGTCACTGGGGACGACTGGTTACAATAGAGCAAGAACACTGCATGAAATTGAAGTACAATATCCGTGAATGGCTCTACTACACTCCCTGTTCTTCTGTCGAAGGGAGGAAAACTGTTTGGAATCGGATTGTAGTCTGTTATGAAAGACCTAAGATCTTTGAAATTGATTGATATAGTGGAATTACATATTCTACTTTGTCCAAATAAAACATTTAGACATACAGAATATTGGGGAAAAATACACTTTCGGCGTTGTGAGGCTTAACGTGTTAAATTGTGTTCTACCACATGATTAAGGATTGTTTCTGGCGTACTGTCACGTAACAAGAAGATGTTTGATAGCGTGTAGAAAGCAGGGTATTTTGAAAATGATGGAAGGAAATTTGTACCATATATTTGAATAGCGCCAAGCACCATGAGGAAAATTATACGCCTGAATTTATCTTCACCGCTGTGGGGATGCGAGTGATTTTTTTCTCTCTTAAGTATGATTGTTTCTTAAATTGTATGAGCAGGATTTACATTCAAACTGTGGTCGTGGCCGAGAGGTGTCACGATTTATTGAAGAATCTTTCCTTTGCTGTTGCCAGGTCGAACAGCTGGGATGCGAGAAATGTGGTTGCTAGATTGCTAGATTAATTGTTATTAATTTTGTAATAAAATAATCTTCTTGAAAATACTGATCAGATCATCATCACACATGTTCACCAGCTTGGCGATCCCGGGGATTGAACCCGAGGCCTCACTCGTGCAAATTATTCGCTCGCCCACTGCGCTATATCCCTGACACAAGGTAGGATGTTTGTAAGTAAGTGATCTCCTGAGTGACTGCAGCTGAGCACAAGGCAGAGACGGAAACGAACAGGAAATCGGAAATTGATTAATTCGGAATTTGAAGTCTGTTTCCCCATGGAATCCTTCCATGTCTGCTCGTCCTGTTTCGGACCTCTGTTTCAGAGCTCTTCCCATATCATTGAGGCAGTGTGCGCACAGATATCTGCGTGTCCCTTTGTCATGATATCCAGTGTTTGGATGAGCGACTGCGGAGTGAGAGAAGGGGTCGGTGCGATGCCATGGGCGTAGTCACCATTGAGTAGTACATTTTATACCAAGTTTCAGACTAGTTATGTGTTCTGGAATAAAGTTCCTCATGTGTTGTTGAAAACATAGATTCAGGGGCGGATGAAGGAAATATTCCCGTCATACTGAATACTGTAGAGCAGTTTCAAATAAAATGACGGAAATTCGCATCGGTGTGAGAGATTGAAAGCAACTATTTCATTGGAGTGACTTCTAATCAGATTGTACCATTCTCAGACTGAAACAATAAACACCCCAAAACAAATGAAAATACAACATTACACTGGACAAGTTCGGAAGTTCAACAACCTAACTGGTTCGATTTCAACCATGTTACTTCATATAACATGAACATTAAGTGAAAGGAAAGTAGAGTAACCGGACTCAACTCTTTCGAATGGATAAGGAGAGCTCCCAATGAGGTGACTGAGGCAGCGGCCTGCCACCACCGGATCGAAAGGTCTTTTTCCAGTGTAATATCTGCACACATCATGATAGGTCAATTGACTAAATACAAATAAGGCATCGGCTCTTCATTAGAGATATTGATTCGAAGTCACCGTTAATGTATTGCTTTGATGGCAAAACTAATGTAAAGAAGAGCCTGTGTTGGTGGTATTGCAGTTAGTAAAGAGTATTTTTGAAATTTAAAAGAAAATAATAGGTAGTCGTCAGTTTCGGCGAGTGGATTGAGCAGTGTTACCCAGTGGACATTGGCACACAGAACGTTACATGCCGGATCGTCAGCGTTCCTGGATAGGCTCGAACAACCAACTTTTCAGTGAATAGCCAAATGTGCTGCATGTAAAAGCCACGGAGAAGGGAAATGGGAATAAATTGTCTATTCCCCGGTTAGTAGGGTCTTACCAGGAATCGCTGTTGGGATCTGGCTTTTTACAATCTGAGTCAATGTTGCAAACAGTCGGCCGGTCGAGCAGCAACGATGGAGGCAGAAACAATGTTAACGCTTCAGTTCGTTGATGAAGGGCTTTCGGCCTGAAAGGTTCACTCTGTTGCTCTCTGCACAGGTGCTTCCTGCTCTGATGAATGTTTGACTATTTTCTCTTCTTGTTTCAGACTTCCGGGATCTGCAGTTTGTTTGACTTTCACGGACAATGTATCCACGTTTGCTGAGACCACAAAACTGGATGTCAGTGCGGCTCGTGACAGGGAGATATCGCCAGCCTGGTGGAATGGACGACGACATGGCAGACGCAATGTGATGACGAATATTGAGAGGTGTTGTTCAGAAACAGAATTTTATTTCCGAGTGAGAGTTGACACTTGTCGACGTCAAACAATCCGGGTGCGCTTTCACGTTAATCACTGAAAATTAACATGCAGGGTCAACGAGGAAGCAGGCAACCAACCGGAGTATTGGTCTTTGTTGCTATACCATTCGGAGGTAAGATCAAACCTGTCTCACTGGAATTATCAGGACCCTCGTGCGAAGGTACGCTGTATATACAAGTGTATGAATCAGGGGCGGGTACCTACAAATATACTCATTTTCAGAATCTGTTAGATCACTGCTCGTCTATCATAGCACAACTCCGAAAATCTTTAAAAAGTAAATATTCCTAGAAATGTCCCTATGTTGTAAAAATAAAATCAGAATTGCTATTCATACAGAAGTTCTTAGAACAAACGAAAAAGTACTGCACGAAATTCAAATTAAAAGTTTTTTTTTTGGCAAAAGAAAGAGCGGTTTCCCTCCCAAAAGCAGTCCTTCGATGTCAATCACATATCTAATCTGGGCGTGAGTTCCCAGACTTCAAAGGGACATAAATCATGCTGGTGAATCTCAAAGTAATATGTGACAAAGAGAAAGCGCAGTGGGTGAAAACTTCAGGAAGTAAATGGGACAACAGTGGGGATAATGAACAAGAGTGGGAACCTGTAAATACATCAGAAGGATCCAACTAAATATTAGTTCTCTGATGAAGGAAGCCGATCTGCCATTTTTATCACCGCTTGGTAGCAAGTCTTGCATTTGCACAGGCCGCGGTCTCGTTGGCAGCGGATCACAATCTACAACTTAGCTGAAAGAAAGAGGAAAGGACTTGGATACCTTACAAATTAAACAATTCTACAATTTGACTGGATCTGAGTGCAGCTATCAGCTGCGTGTTTGTTTTGCATAGCGAAAACTAAACCATGGACCAGGACAGCGTTTTGAGACAGTTAAACTTACTTTAAAATGCGTGAGTTGATAACTCGACATCAGAAGTGACTGGAAAGAGAAGGAAATAACGTCATCATGACGTATGGAAAAGCCGGAATAACGTAATCATGAGGCTAAGGAAGGATGAGGAAATTTTACAGAGAGCAATTTAGTCGGTGAGAGCCGGGTGCTGCTCCACACTGATAGCCGGTGGAGAGACCATTGACGGAGGGGAGCTGTTGTTTTTCACTGAATTAGTAATTGCGTCATAGGCGGCGCCAAAATGAACGCCTTATTGAAGGGCGTAGACAAAGATTCGGGTATTCATGCTGGCACTACCTTGATGTCAACGGGCACCTCAACTGTATCTGAAGTTAAAATACTCTGTACGAACACAAGGGAATCTTTACCTTTACCTTTGTCTCCCACAGCAGTCCGGGAAAGCCATTGTCAAGTCCTGAGGAGCTGCGAAAGGTTAAACTTGAGAAAACATTTGCTATATCCTCTTTTTCACATCCAATGCAAATATATTCTCGAATTACAGCGCCGCCCACCCCACATGTACCCAAATGTGATGTCCTTTCTGACTGCAGGAGAGAGTGCGTTCTTGAATGTCATGCCCACGTCCTCTGGTTTGACACCAGTCTGTCATTTCAGTCCCTGCAGTATCCTACCCTTTTTCTGGTTTGGCCCATGCCTTCAATAAATTCATAAAATGCTTTTGGCGCCTCCTCAATCGTGACTACCAGTAACGTTTAATGCCACAATTTGCCCTGCTAATTTAATTTGAGTGTCCCCTGCAGTTACTGTCTTCCCGAAGGCTCTGCACTCTTCACACAGCTTTATGTCTCCCGTGTCATTCTTCCATTTGTATTCCATCTTTCTATACGCCTCGACATTCCGGACCTTTTGGACTTTCCGAGGGTATCTTGCACTGTCATTGGAACACATCGGAACTGAACTCTCATTGTTGCGCCTTTGAATTAGTTACAGATATCAGATGTTGACCTGTCTTCAAATCGCTTCACAGTCTACATTTGACAGATCCACCCTCATGATATTGAAATCCACGTTCACTCAATTCTGTAACTTGATTTTAGACCACCCTTTCCCCCTTTATATAACGACTGCGAAAGGATATAAACTTCGGCATTTCTGAAAGGAAATTTATAAAATAATACAGGAGACTCGAGTATGTATCAAAAACGAGAGATGACATTATGGGGTCTGTCAGTGGGAGATGCCCGGTGCTTCCGGCTGTAAGGTCCTTTTCTGTGCTGAGTAGTATTCACCTGGAGCCTGTCTAAAACTACTACACGCCTTCGTTGAAACAAACGGTATGTTTTCAAGGGTGATTTAACTGTCGGTTTGGATGTGTTAATGTCTTTAGAGACAAGGAATACGACAGATATTCATTACGTTAACTTTCACCTGCCAGCTACAATGGCTGCCAGCACTGTCACCACACGGAAGACAAAGGGGCGTCGTAAATCTTCCCCTTTCAGAACTCCAAATCTTTCATTTCACCGGAAAATTATGCTCCCTTAATTTTACTATTTAACGCGCTGAGTATAATGTAACGAATGAGACTTAATTGAGACGAACAATCATCTTGAAAATAATATTGATCCGACAGCACTTGAGATTACGTAGCTCAAAGTTCCTGACACAGTAAATGGACTTGCAACCCGCCCTCTGACAGACTGAACAAACAATTACTCGTAATATCCCTCGACGACCGAAATCAATTGTTCAGAGATATTTTAAGTCATAATAGTTGTATGTCAACATTGTTCAATGAATTGTAGCTGGTGCGACTGATATGTCCACACTAATTGGCTCAGATGATCTTCCCTCTGTTGTATAAGAGCAGCATAAATCAATTGCCAACACATGCAGGCAGTTGGAAATTTTGGTTCAACCCAAAGCGGCTGAACACAGACAATGGAATATCCGGCAATTTACTACATAGCCAGCATTTACTATCCTGTACTTGCAGCGGTTGGAATTCCTGGTAAGATATAGATCTGTCTAGTATTTCTTTGGATCCTCTTCCCGTTTTAATTGTATGCAGGGTATTGATAATTTAGATGCTGAGTTCCGTTATGATGTGCATCATTTTGATTTATTCTCTTATATCTAAACTTGTTTTAAGAGCAAAGGACTATTTTGCAATAAGAAAGAAATAATCGTTGCCATTTTGAATCTCCTCAAAGGGTGTTTTTGTGTATTTATGGGGTCCACCTTTCAATGACTTCCATTTGGCATTAAATTCATCCTCTTCATACACTAGTTCAAGAGCTTCTGCATCAATGTGAAAAGTCTTTCTTTCCTCTTCTGCACGTTCCCCAGGTTATTTTATATCGATTGTTTCAGTTGTAAGATGAGTTTTGTGTGCCAGGAACTAACAGGCTCTCCCAAATTCCCTTATTACTTCTGTCAATTCTCATTCAGCTCCAATACTGGACCATTAGGAAGACTTAACCACTCAGCTGCTTTCAAATTACTTCCTGGAGTTATACTCACTGTCGTAAATGCGTGTATGTTGCCTGAAAGGTACCCGTGCATCAGTCACAGCGTCCCAGCGTTGTCCTGTGCTCTGCGTCGATTCAAGTAACATTCTTCCCAACGTGTGAGAACCAGACTGTCTCTGCACACATCAGTGTCATTTCAGAATAGAATGGGGAGGTGAGCACAACACAAATTAAATTGACAGTGCAATTGACTGTATATATTTTCATTTATGAAAGCATTACACGAAAGTACGCTAAATATCTTTTGGCCGCAACTTCTGGACTCCCAATCCAATTCCAATTAAGATTCCATATTTCTCGGGTATAATTAGTATTGAATATCTCTTCTCTGCTCCCGTTGGAAATTCTATTTGTCAATCCGTTCACAACTATAGAACTATTTGCTGTGTGACCACCGGTATTTTATTAATGAACTCATTCAGATGAGGTATAATATTTGCTAGAACAAATTCTTGCTGTTTCTTCCTTATTTTAGTTGTGATTCTCTCAGTTGGAAGCAGTTGTCATTCTTTCAAAGGTGTCTATTTCAATTTCTCAACAATTAAATCTTTGCCCTACCCGTGCAAAGTTTAGTTGTCTCCTCTTGTAGGGATGGGCAGCAAAAGATAATGATTAATGTCACACTTTATTAAACTTGTAATTCGTAGGTTGAATTTATTCATGTTTTCTGCATTTCAATGTTTAAATAGATTACTGCTAATTTTCTGGTGACTTATTCCATACCATTACTTTTAATTTGCTGTGAAATTTTGATTGAATGGAAAGTTTAGTGGACAGATCGTTCTCGGCACCTCCGACCCACCATTACTGTGTGGATGTCCGTCTCCGCACATGCCCGAGGTCTCGATGCTTTGTCAGTTTCACGAGACTGAGCGCTCAGTAAGCGGCGACACAGCCTCCAAAGACGAACAATGATGCGCTGACCCGGACCCTTTCGGGCTGTTCCTGCTGATGGATGGCCTGATCGCCGTCTCCAAATGTCTTTTCTCGAGAGATAAAACACAACTAATTTTGAAGATGAAACCGCGAAACGTAATTATTTTACGTAGTACTTAAAGCTCAGTGCGATCATATGGGCAATGCAATTATCAATTCTGAGGAAGGATAACTGTCCACAAAACTTGCGTTGGATTCTCTTTCCATAGATGTTGCCTGGCAAGATAGCGACTTTCAGCATGTCCCGTTCTGTGCCGAACTGCTTAAATTGCGTTTAATTCAACAAAGCCGCCAGCTCCATTCTCCATTCAAAGAAAGCCCCCAGCCCCAATCACATAATTCGGATTTGCTGGATGCTCAAGTCAAGGTTGACGTTAACCTGGAGGCCCAGATACAGCTGATGAAGGGTCTCGACCCAACATGTCGAATGTTTATTTCCTTCCGTTTTTGTTGCCTGACCTGCTGAGTTCCTCCAGAATGTTGTGTGCGTTGCCCCAGAGACAGACCTCGGCACAGTTCCTCGCAGAGCTGTCCGGTAGTACAGTGCTGAAAGTTCACTTCCAGCTCTTTTCTCGCCCTCCCGTGCACTTGAATTCGCCGATTGTTCTCCAAAAAGCAAAGCAGCGCGCTGAGGACAGCAACACGGGATCAGAACAGTCGATGACGTTGTGTTGGCTTGTGCCAACTGGACGGCAGGAAATTGTCTTTCCGCCACTCCCATTGACGCATGCCTTGGATCTGTATAACATTGATAAATACACAGTACCTTGTAAGGAGCGGTATATATCGGATTTGACTCTTCCACCCCTCCCCCCACAACCCACCCGAGATCACTACTCTTCTATACGTGGTGTCGATTGACGACATAAACGATATTTGAGACCCAGTATTTATGCTGGAAACTCACCTCTCCGTAAACACACCAAGACAATGGAGAAAAGAATATAATTGTCATTTAATTTCTACGTTTGCTATAATACACTTATTTCATATCTGAATATTCTGTGCTTTATCTAATTTTACATTTGGAATTGTTAAATGATATTTAAATTCAGACTGATCTGCTTTCCTGTTTTAATTCGATTGGAAGTTAAATATTCAGAATGTTAGAAAAATCGCATCTGTTTTGAGAAAAGGCAGAACACCTCCTCTGGCTTTGTGGTCTGCCAATCGATACTCGGACGCTCCCAACAGATCACCTCCTGCAGTTTACCCACACCTGCTTTCCCGTGTACGGAGTGCCCGTCTGATCAATACTCAGTTGAGGAAAGTGCAGGTGGACTGTATCCGTAAGCAACGGTTTCCAACTATGGCAAAAGACATCATATTTTACCATGCGGATCAAATATAATTTTGGGGATGTTTGGAATTAACTCTGCATGTTTCATCCCTGCAGTTAACTTAACGGCGATTGTGATCCTGTCCCGTGAAAAATGTGGTCTCTCCAAATGCGTCACACGTTACCTGATGGCCATGGCAGGAGCAGATCTGACCGTGGTTGTCATTGCCCTTTTAGTGGAAGAGATTAACAATATATATTTGTTTGCTCATTTCCTACTCATAACTCCGATATGCGCACTGGCCCTTGTACTGAGGATGGCGGCAATGGACTGTTCCGTTTGGCTGACAGTTGCTTTGACTTCTGATCGCTGTATCGCCATCTGCTGTCAAAAGTTGCGGAGACAATATTGCACCGAAAGAACAGCGACTGTGCTGATCGTAACAGTGGGTGCGGTGAGCAGTGTGAGGTGTGCTCCTCTTTACTTAACTGTGGAGCCTTTCGTTATAATCGATAACGTGCCTTGGCGCTGCCTCTCCACAGCTGAATACTTTTCGTCATCTGTCTGGAAAGCATACGAGATATTTGACAGTATCATTACGCCTTTAGTACCAATCTGTTTAATTCTGCTGTTGAATGCTTTAACAGTCAGGCATATAATTGCGGCAAATAGAGTCCGCCAGGGACTACGGAGTAACAGTGAGAATGGGAAGGATGCAGAGGTGGAGAACCGAAGAAAGTCAATGATTTTGTTGTTCGCTCTTTCAGCTAATTTCATATTGTTGTGGATGCCCTATGTAATACATTCCATAAACTGGCAACCGGTAAACTACTACTACGGGGACAAATATTTGAGCACACCGATATACATTGCCCAACAATTTGGGTTTATGTTGCGACTCCTCAGTACCTGCACAAATACTTGTATCTACGGACTGACGCAGAGGAAGTTCAGGGAAGAACTGAAAGGTGGTGTTATATACATCTTCTCTTTAACTCGACAATATTGTAAATAACTCAGAATTCTCAATGTCACCTGGTTGCGATTTGAAATAAATATTCTGAAGATATTCTGGAGATACGGCTGAATTCCTCGAAGCTGGTGTCAGTCGCCCTGATTCGGAGGTAATCGGACTTCCATGGTGGTACTTTTATAAACAAAATCTGGTATACTGATGTGTATTCGGCGAGGAAAATATTTAACATGATTAAACGTTACAAAGGATGAAAAAATCCTTGTCTTACCCTGATATCATGCTGATGTATAACCAATTTCACATTTAACCTAGTCGGCGGAGAGTGTAAGCGGAGGTTCCCTCTAATAAACGTTCCCTGATACAATGAGTTGATCTATAACTTCACGATCTACGTTGTTGACCTTGTACCTTAATGTACTGCACTTTCTCTGTAGCTGTGACACTTTACTCTGAACTGTTATTGTTTATACCTGTACTACATTAATGCCCTCTGTATTAACTCAATGTAACTGCACAGTGCAATGAATTGACCTGTACGATCAGCTTGTAAGACAAGTTTTTCACTGTGCCTCGGTACAGTGACAATAATAAAGCAATACCAATACGTCTCAGTCATATAATACAGCTGTGCGTACCTTTACAGCACCACCCTGAGTGACTGATGTTCACAGGGAATAATAATTTATTACATCCGATTTCGTTGTTCTTTCTTTAACGATTCTATGTTGGCAGGAACAAAACATACGCTCCATTTGTTAATTTGGAGTCTCCCCATGCGACCTTTCTGCAGTCCTACAAATTCCTGAGTGAACGATACCAAGGTTAAGATCGGGCATTTATTAAAATCCATCCGAAAATTTGGATCTCATATGATGTATTTACTTGTAATTGAAATTAACCACGGATTCTGGCCTCTCTTCAGAGAAAGTGATTTCTGTTGAATTTACCATCACGTTTTTCCGGGTTCAATTCTCTTTATTCGCTGAAGACGCTACCATTAATATTTCAACTCGAAGGACCATTACATTTCACTTATCGACGTGGAGGCAAGTGTTATGTTTCAAACGGGACAGGGTAACCTGAAGGAAGCTGTCAGTACTTTTGTAGACAGTCTTGTAAAAACAAACGGCTGCGAGTGTTGTGCCGCAGTATCTTCAGGTGAGATTTCCACTTCTCCACAACCACTTTCAGCAGTTGGAGACCGAATCAGATCAGTGCACCATTTTGCCTTTTGTTTCAAGTTCCGACCATAACTGCCTTAAGTTCTCAGCCACCGTCTAGTTTTTCTCAGCAAACCTCCGTTGTTGATACTTTATTTTGCAGATACTTCACTCAGAGATGCTGGTTCTTATTCTCGACAACCTGAATAATGGGGATGGCAGTGCTTTTCGTCATATGATGCCAGGATTAAATGTAATGTGGTGTTGTTTATTAAGCGATCATGAATAGTAACTTCGTTCACAATACTAGCAAACTTTTCTCATTCATGATCCTTCAAAATGCGCAGGTACCCTGGGCATGTAGGTTGATACCACCAGCTGTTGATGAACCACAATAAATTGAGAATCAGTTTGGCAGCATTTTATCTAAAAAAGAACGCTTCTGGCTGTGGGGAGCAGGTGAACCCACAGGGCTGCCTTTTTGGGAGATCTGGCCTTTTGAATACGGTGATATGCTTCCAAATCCGGTCGGCGCGTGTCTGTGGAAAGAATATACAAGTCGTCAGATGAAAGTTCCGCTTTGAAATGAGATATATCGCGTGCTGGGATGGTGTTGTGCATTGGTCATGGGCAGACGAGATTAAATGTATGGTGGCTTGTTACTTTAATGTTTCGAATTCTAAAAGGGCAGGATGTGTCAGAGTGTCTGGCTTCTTAAGACTTCTAAGCCTCTTTAAAGTTTATCATGCAAGACAGCGTAATTCAGCACAGGGATTTCCTGACATTTCTCCTTCTTGCCTCAACAGAATATTAGTATTCAGTAGACTCCATATTATTTAATAAAATAAGACCCATTGATTGTTTCCTGTCATACGAAATTTTCCGCAGCTGACTGTTCCAAAATATTAAAGCATAGGGGATTCGAGGCATCTTATTACAACTGTATACAAACTTGGCTTGGCGACAGAAAGCAAAGAGCGTAGTGGCAGATGGATGGTTCCTGACTGCAGGACTGTAATCAGTGAGCCATACTGGTATCAGTGTTGGGGCCTTTGTTCTTTGTAATTTGTGAGCACGTGACTTGGATAAGAATGGAGGTGACATGTCTGATAATTTTTCTATGCCACGAAAATTGCCAGAATTTGCCTGAATTGTAAATCGCAAAGGAATTTATCTCAGGATGCAGAACGATCTAGCTCATCTGGAACGTTGGGGCGAAGCGACGGCAAATGAAAATTACTCCAGACAAGTGTGAGGTAATGTACTTTGAAAACTTACATTCTGAGAAGATAAATGGAGTAAATGACAGAGACCTTAGGAATGCCAAATTACAGGAAGACACCGTGATGCGGTCCATTATTCCCTGAATGTTGCGACACAAGTTGATAGCGAGGTTATGTATGCTTGCCATCGGAAGCCGAGGCAAGTGATGGAGCATCATGTTGCAGATCTACAAACCATCGGTTGGACCGCACTTCGAGTACTGCTTTTCTTCCTGTTGGCGACACTGAAAAAAAAAATGATAATAATCGCCACACTGCCGAGGCCACTCACCAGTATGTAGCCCGGAATGAAGTACGGTATTTATAAGAATAATTTGGGTAGTCGGGGTTTATTTTCACTGGGACAAAAGAGGCTGAAGAATGATCATGTGGAGTTTTATAAAGTTATGTTGGGGATGGATAGTACAGATGGATAGAATGTGTTTCCCCAGGGCAGGTGAATTCAGAACGAGAGGGCACAGGTTTAAACTGAGAAGGTCGAAACTTTAAGGGCATCTTCGAAGCGATCTTTTTCACATAGACCGTTGTGAGTATATGGAACGAGCTGGCAGAGGCGATGGAGGATGCAGATTTAATTACAACGTAAAAACGCTATTTGGGCAGCTAATTAGGTAGGAATGACGGAGAAGTATAGGAGCCAAATGCGGGAATTGGGATTAATACAGTTGGGCTCGAGGCCAGGATGGACACTGGAGTCCAAAATAGCGTCATTGTGCTGTACGATTCTGCGACTTCTTGATTCTGCGAACTCATCCCTCGTGTCTCCATATTTGCCTTGCTCGGACATTGGACTCTGATTTCAAGCTGTGTTTTTTTGGCTAAGATGCTTCCGGGTATGTTCTGTAGTCTTTACTTGCATTACATCTTCCAATTGTCGTTCAGTGAGGAAACTGATTCAGCAGCTGAATAAGGAAAGCTGATCGTAACAAGCAGGTTTCTGTTTCCATTCTTAATCCGCAGGCATAAGGCTGGAGTCATCGTGAGGTTCTGCGTATATTTTACCGCTCCGCCTCCACCTTCTGTCAGATCTGTCCAACGCTGTTTGACAGCACTGGCTGGTTAAAGACAAACGGTGATTTAACTTCGAGTTCCGAAAGTTGCAATTTTCCTGAACGGAAGATGTCGACGTTACATTGGGTTCCATCGGGAAAGCGGAGGTCAAATACTGCGGGGTCTAACGATAAATAGCAATGGCGAGTGTTACGAACCAGCAACAAAAGAAACACTCCTAGACATGTATAAGTGTTAAGAAATACTCTATTAATAACTACTTATAATAAGAAAAATAAAAGTAAAAATGTTAGAATGTTAGAAGTAAAAATGTTAAGCCCCGAACATTAACTCCAAAAACTAACTGAACTTGTCGTGTGTGTGTGTGTGTGTATGGCAAATTCCCAAACTCGACGTCCAGGAATGGTTCTTAAAGTTCAGTTCAGCAAGCCATAGGGTGAAACATGAATAAAGGCTTATTCAACAACCACCGTTGTTGAGATGAAACGTGGATGCAGAGAGATAATAAAGAGTATCGTGGCCGTCCACACCAACTGCTTGTTTCATTCTACAGGTCAACAACCAAGGGAAATCCACTTCTTCATTTCGACGTGTCTGCCATACTCTAGAGCATCCATACCATGGCCGTCCACACCAACTACATGTTTTCCTCCACAGGTTAACGACAAAGTGAACTCCACCGGATTACTCTCAACAATCCATACGTGGATTGCAGTGAC
>JARFYF010000076.1:592595-605616 GCA_030265395.1 Rhina ancylostomus
AGCATGGAATCCATGTGCTGGACAACAAGGCATTAATGGAGCCAAATTGAGGGCCAGAACTCAGAACCATGACAGGTGGACGGTGTTCAATTCTCACAGATCAGAGAGGTTTGGATAGGTATATAGATTGGAGGGTTTTTGAGGGACGGTCAGGTGCAGGTAGATGGGACTGGGCAGAAGATCAGGTTTGCATATACCAGATGGGCCGAAGGGCCTGTTTCTGTGCTGTAGTGCTCTATGAATCTATACATGTACCTCTCCAAGTAGCCTTTAAACGTTGTTAGTGTACCTGCCTCAACCAACTTCAAATGGCTGCTCATTCCATCTACCAACCTCTTTCTGCTTCCTCTGGGGAAGGTTTAAAAGAGCTTCTCAGGGGGATGGTTACCTAAACAACAAGTCAGTAAGTAAGAAAACGATCAGCAGGGCTGATGTAATTGGAACGTAGTATTCGGCAGATTCCGAATAAGAGCTGTGATGGGATGAATGCTTTGATGTGTTTGTACTTTAATGCACGGGGTATTACGGGCAAAGGTGATGAACTTAGAGCATGGATCAATACATGGAACTATGAAGTTCTGGCCATTGCAGACACTTGGCTGAAGGAGGGACAGGAATAGGTTGTCGATGTACTAGGGTTTCGAAGTTTTAGGAAGAAGAGAGAGGGGAGGTGAAAGAGGAGGAGGAGTTACTATATTAATCAGAGATAATAAATCAGCTGCACCCCGAGGAGACATAATGGAGGGCTTGGATACACAGTCTATATGGGTCGTACTCAGGAATAGGAATGGTGCAATCACTCTCTTGTGGGTGTACTATAGACCTCCCAATAGCGACCTGGCCATTGAGGAACGGATGAGGGAAATGTGTAAAAGTTGCAGACTTGTGATCATGGGAGACTTCAAATTTCCTGAAATAAATTGGGAACTTTTTAGGGCAAGACTGCATGGGGCAGAATTTGTTAAGGGAAACCAGGAGGGTTTCTGAAATCAATATGTTGACAGTCCAACAAGGGGAGGGGTTATTCTGGACCTGGTGTTGTGTAATGAACCTAGCCAGGTGACTCACCTATCAGTGGATGAGCAATTGGGAAACATTTTCCACAGCTCATTAACTTCCAGGATAGCTATGGGTAAGGATCTGTATGTGGCTAGCGGGAGGGTTTTAAATTGGAGCAGGGCTATTTATGAAGGCATAAGGCAGGAACTAGTTAGAGTGAACTGGGAACACCTTTTTTTCTGGCAAGTCCACGTCGAACATGTGGAAAGTGTGTAAGGATAGAATACATAGGGTACAGGATAGGTATGTCCCAATGAGAAGGAAGGACATCAATGGCAAAATAAGGGAACGTTAGATGTCCAGAGAAGTGATGAACTTAGTCAAGAAGAGAAAGGACAGTTATGCAGATCATTGGGAGTTAGGATCAGACAGAGCATGTGACGACTATAAAGAGGTTAGAACTGACCTCTAGAAAGGTATTAGGAAAGCCAACTGGGCCAGGAAAAGCTTTAGCAAACAGGATGAAGGAGAATCCAAAGGCATTCGATACTGATGTCAGGAATGAGAGGATAATGAAGGAAAGGGTAGGACCACTTAAGGATAAAAAAGGGAATCTATTTTTGGATGAAGAGGATGTTGTTGAAGTTATGAATGAATAGTTCTCTTCAGTATTTACTAAGGAAAGGTGTATGCAGGACGCAGAAATTGGAACTGAGGTCGTAAACATATTTGGGCATTTAGAGGTCAAGGAGGAGGTAGTGTCAGGTCTCCTGAACAGTATTAAGGTGGAGAGGTCACCGGCGCTCGATGGGATAGACCCCAAGTAACTGAGGTGGAGAGAGCTGAAATTGCTGGGACCTTGACCAGGATCTTTGCTTACTCTTTTCCACGGGTGCCGTCCCAGAGGTCTGGCGAGTGGCTAATGTTTTTCCTTTATTTAAGAAAGGAACAAAGGAAAATCTGGAGAACTGTAGACCGGGGAGTCTCACGTAAGTTTCAGGGAAATTGCTGGAGAAAATTCTTAGAGACAGGATTTACGAGCATCTGGAATCCAATGGCTTGATTGGGGGATCCAGCGTGGCTTTGTGCGGGGCATGTCGTGTCTCACTCAGCTGGTTGTGCTTTTTGACAAGGTGACGAGAGAGACTGATGAAGGTAGAGCTGTAGATGTCACCTATCGGGACTTCAGTAAGGCATTTGACAACGTTCCACATTATAGATTAATCAAGAAAATTCGGATGCATGCAGTCAGTGGAGAATGGGCTGCGTGGATCCAGAACTGGTTTGTCCGTTGAAGACAGAGGGTGGTGGTTGAAGGGACTTATTCGGGCTAAGGCCGGTGGGTATTGGTGTTCCACAGCGATCTGTACTGGGACCTCTGATGTTTGTGATGAGCAATCTGGTGGATGGGTTAGTTTGCAGACGATACCAATATTCGTGGAGTTGCGAATAATGTAGAAGATTGGCGACGGATACATCATCAATGAGTTGCAGATCAGTTATGGATTCTATACCGGATAAATGTGAGGTGTTTCACCTTGGTAGAACTCACATCAAGTCCATGACTCGTTGTGGAGGCTCCACAGGTGGACAGGGTGGTTAAGAAGGCTAATGGAATGCTTGTATTGATGAATCGAGGTATTGATCATGACGCAGCTCTTCTGAACTCTGGTTAGGCCGCATTTAGAGTATTGCGTGCAATCCTGGTCCCATCACTATAGAAAGGACGTGGAGACATCAGAGAGAGTGAAAAGGAGTTTTACCAGGATGCTGCATGGTTTAGAGGGCACGTGCTATCAGGAGAGGCTGGACACACTTGAGCATTTTTCTCTGGAGCTGCGGAGGCTGAGGGGATATGTTGGAAGTGTAAGAAATTATGGGGCACCGACAGAGTGCACAAAAACATCTTTTTCACTTTATTGAGCGATTCAATATCATAGAACATGCATATAGGGTGAGAGGGGATCGGTTCAGAACAGACGTGAGGGTACATTTTTTATTGAGAGAGTGGTAGATGCCTGGAATGCATTTCCTTATTGGGTCGAGGAGGTAAATTCATTGGGAGCTTTTAAGAAGGGTGTGAATGAGCACATGAAAGGAAGGAAAATAGAAGGATAATGGCATTAGCTCTGAAGAGATTAGCTATGTCGGCACAACATTGTGGGCCGACAGGTCTGTTCTGTGCTGTGATTTTCTATGTTCTATTAAATCTGTCCTCTCTGTGTCCTCTGGTTCTTGATTCCCCAATCCTGGTTCAAATACGGTGGGCATTCACCCTCCCTATGCCTCCTCATGGTTTTATACCTCTATGAGGTCACTCGTCATACTCCTGCACTCTAATAAAGAAAAGCCAAACCAATTCACCCTCTCCATGTAACTGAGGCCCTCAAGCCCCAGCAGCATCCTCGTAAATCTCGTCTGCACTCTTTAGAGCCTCATGACATCATTCTTGTAACAGTGTGACTAATACTAAACACACTATTCCAAATGTGACCTGACCAAAGTCTTGTGCAACTGCAACATAGCATCCCAGCTTCTGTATTCCGTACTTTGACTGATGAAGGCCAGTGCTAAAAGACTTCTTCATCACCCTCTCTACCTGCCATACCACTTCCAGGGAACCATGTATTTGCACCGAGGTCCCTCTATTCTGCTTCAATCCCCAGGGACCTCTAGCTACCTTGCAAGTTGTACCTTAGTTTGTCTTCCTAAAATAAGATCAGCTCAGTCTTATCCAAATTAAATTCTATTTGCAATTACTGATCCCACTTACCCAGGTGATTGAGATCCCTCTGTAAATCTTGACAACCATATTGACGGTCATCGACAATACCTATTTGAGTGGCATCTGCAGACTTACGAAACATGACTTGCACATTCTCAACCAAATCATTGATATAGATGAGAAATAGCAATGCGAGTCACACAGAGCCCTCAGCTTAACATCACGAGTCACCGGCCTCCAGTCGAAAATCCAACCTTCCACCACCACCTTCTGCGCCTAACCATCAAACAAATTCTGTAACCAATCAGCTCACTTCCTTAGATCCCATGCAATCTAGCACTCCATGGCGGCTTTCAATGTAGCCTACATAGCCTACATGGAAGTCCATACAGACCATGTCTACTGCAAAATCATCGGCCTTCTGGGGTACTTTTCAAAATGCTCTACAAAGTTCAAAAGACCTGACTTCCAACGCACAGACTGTGCTGACCATCCCTCATCAACCCCTGCCTTTCCAAACGCTTGTATATCTTATCCCTCAGAAATCTCTTCAGTAATTTACCTGCCGTAGATGTTAGACTTACCGGTCTAGAGTTCGCAGGTTGCACTTTGCAACCCTTCTTAAATAAAGGCACAACATTAGCCGCCCTCCAGGCTTCCTGTACTTCACCCGTCGCTAATGATGATGCACAGATCTCAGTCAGGGCTCCCACAATTTCTTCTCTGGCTTCCCAGACTGTTGTTGAACATTCCTGATCAGGCCCTGGATATTTTTCTACCTTCATATATTTGAAGATATCCAATACATCCTCGACTGTGATGCAGACTATCCCCCAGCCCTCCCCATTATCTATCTGAAGATATGACGTCTTCATGTCTTTCTCCATGGGAAAAAAAGACAGAGGAGAAATATTAATTGAAGAACTCGACCATCTCCTGCAGCTTTACCCAAAGATGTTCTCTTTGGTCTCTGAGGGGCCCGATTCTCTCCCCAGTCACTCCTTTCCCCTTGTTATACTTGCAAAATCTCTTTGGATTCTCCTTAATTTTCTCTGCCAAACTTATTCCATGCTACATTTATGACCTTCCGACTGCTTCTCGAGTGCAGTCCTGTAACCCCTATCCTCCTCCAGGGATTCAGTCGCTGCTTGTACCTGACCGATGTCTGCTTCTTTGTCTTGACCTCATTAGCCCTTGTCATTCACGGTTCCCTATTTCTGTCAGTCTTGCCTTTCCAACAAGAACAAAGAGATTTTGAACTCTCGATATTTCACTTTTAAAAGTCTCCCACTTCCTTGACGTCCCTTTGCCTGGAAATGAATTATCTAATCACGCTCTTCAAGTTTATGCACAAGACAATCAAAATCTGCCTTGATCCAATTTAGAACTTTAACTTGTGCATCAGATCTGTCCCTGTCTATAACCAATTTTAAACAAATAAAAGTATGGTCACTGGTCCCAAAGAACTCCCCCACTGAGAGTTCTGTCACATGTCCTGCCCCATTTCTCAAGATTAGGTCAAGCGGTGCCCTTTCCATGGTAACGCCTCCGATATATTGCCTGAGGAAACTTTGCTGAACATACTTAACAAATTCCACCTTTTCTGTGTTACGAGTCAGGTTGCCATTTGGCGAATGTCCCTTTAAGGCACCTGGACAGTAGAGTAGTAGTGTGTGTGTGTGGAGTCATCAAGACAGCAAGATAACAACCTGCTGGCTATTTTTCTCATTAAGCCGAAGTGGATTGCAGAGAGTCGAGCAGAGAGAGATAGAGGAGGGAGAGAGAGACAGAGAGACTGACTGCTGGTCACCGTATCAATGAATAAAGAACAATAGCTATATCTGTCACTGCAATCCATGTAAGAATTTTTGGAGCAAACAAGTGGAGTTCACTTTCTCGTTAATCTGTCGTGGAAAATACATGTTATGCGGGCATATGTGGGCGTCCACGTATTGAATGCAGATTCACGTATTGAATGCAGGCCACGCAGATACTTAGGAACAAAGCAGTGGAGATCATTGGAAATTGAGGTGTCGTGTGGGTTCCACCGTGCAACATGTGGATTTGGTCATTTATCTCTCGACATTCTCTCTACGTTTTGTCTTCATTCAATGGTGGTTTTGCAAAAGCCTTTGCTCACGTTTCATCCGATGAGCTGCTGAACTGATCTTTGAGAACTATTTCTAGACTTGGAGTTTGGAAATTTGTCACACGCACACACCTTGAGTTTAGTTTTGGGGATTATGTTTGATAAATAACGTTTTTACTTTTCTTATTATTAAAAGTAGTTATTAATAAAATAGTTTTTAACACTTGTACATGGTTCGCTGTGTTCCTACTGTTGCCGGCACTATGGTAATACCAGTGTATACGAGAAAAGTTAAATTCTGCTGCCGTGACAACCCGATTATCTGTTGTTATATGTTCTTCCAATTCACATTGATTATTACGGGTTCGACAGTACAACCCCAGCAAGGTGATCATCCCCTTCATATTCTGAGATCCACACGTAACGTCTCACTAGGCGATCCCTCAATAATTTGAGCTTGGACTATAGCTTTGATGTTCCACTTAGTCAGAAATGCAACTCCCCATCTTCTCTCCTCAAACTCTATTCCAGCTATCGCACCTGCACGCAGGAAATTTAACTCTCAGCCCTGTCCCTCAGTGAGCCATGCGCCTGCCGTGGTTGCAATGTCCCAGTCCAATGTGGCTATCTAGGCCGTGAAAGTTTGGACAAACCTAGTTTGTTTTCTCTTGGACATGATGGTCTGATAGCTGCTTGTAACATTCTGTGATGCATGGAGATTGCAGACAATCAGATTTTTTCCGCTGGCTAGAAATGTTAAATACTGGAGGACTTGCATTTAAAGTGAAAGAGGAGAAGTTGAAAGGAAATATATGGGAAAGATTTTTACACAGTAAGTGGTGAGTGTCTGGAACAGGCAGCCAGGATATGTGGTAGATGCAACAGATAAGAATAAATTCTGCAGAAGGAGGAAGCCACACCCTCTGAGTTCGAAGCTCCAAGTAACTCAGTTACAGGAAATTGGATTTGCGATAGCAGGAGAAAACAGTAAACTCACTCAGCACAGAAAAACAGAACATTTCCTGTTTTTCAAAGGAGTAACATAGAAAATGAAGCTCTGTACCTAACCAGCACCCAGGGAGTGTGTGATGAGGCACTGCAGAGAAATTTTAACTGTGTCTTTCCTGTGAATGTCTGATGGGATGGCATAGAGAGACCTTCACTCCTCCACTGACCCTGAGAATATGTAGTGAGACGTTACAGAGGGATCTTCACTCTCTATCTAACCCAAAGAATGTGTAATGGGACGGTATAGAGAGAGCATCACTCTTTTTGAAAAGAAAATTTATTTCAAGGTTCAGTTCCAGACTACTACGCTGTTGCGATTTCTGCTGCATCGCATTAAATATGCAAGGTGCACGGGGACTTGTCAGTTTCTATTCAGAATTAGCTTGGTCTTAGAAGGCAAAGAGTGGTGGGAGAGGTGAGTTATTCTGGCGGACAGCACTGTTCACCATAGTGACCAGTGGTGTTCCGCAGGGATCAGCGATGAAGCCTCTGTTGTTAGTGATATGTACAAATGACTTGGATGAAAATGAAGGTGGATGGGTGAGTAAGTTTGCAGATGACACGAAGATTTGGTAGAGATGTGGGCTATGGAGAAGGTTGTCCAAGGACACAGCAGAATATATATCAGCTAAGGAAAGAGGCGAAGAAATGACAGATGGAGTTTAATCCGAGCAAACATGGCGAGTGAACTTTGGGAGGTCCAATGTAAGGGCAAACTAGACAGTAAATAACAAGTCCCTTCACATCACTGTGCGATGGGACGGTGTAGCGGGAGTTTCACTCTGTGTCTGACTTTGGGAGTGTGAGATGGGATGGTGTAAAGGGAGCTTCACTCTGTGTCTAACCCTCGGAGTGTGTGGTGAGACGCTGCAGAGGGAGCTTCACTCTATGCATGACCCTGGGAGTGTGTGAACCAAACGTGTAGTGGGCGCTTATCTCCGAGTAGAACCCTGGGGATGTCTGGTGGGATGCTGTGGAGGGAACGTCCGTTTGTGTGTAACGCTGGGACTGTGTGATTGGACAATTTAGATGGAGCTTCATACTGTGTCTGACCCTGGGAGTAGGGTAGAGGGTAGAGGGAGCTTCATTCTGCGTCCAATCTAGGGAATGTCCAATGAGACGGTGTAGTGGGAACTTCACTCTTTTTAAAAAGAATGTTTACTGCAAGATTAAATTCCAAAATATTACACTGAGGTTAATTCCCTCTGCATAGTATTAAATATACAAGATGAACGGTGAACGTAGTGGTTTGAGATCAGAATTGGCTTGTCCAGTGAAGACATAGGGTAGCTTCTGTCTGGAGCTGTGACCAGTAGCCTCCCGCAGGGATCTGCGATGGTAACTCTGTAGTTTGTGTCATATGTATATATGCATAAATGACTTGGATGAAAATGTAGGTCGGTGGGTTCGTATGTTTGCAGATGACACAACGATTAGTAGAGTTGTGGGCAATGAAGAAGGCTCTCAAAGGATACAGCAGGGTGTAGATCAGTTACAGATATTGGCGGAGATATAACGGATGGAGTGTCATCCGGGAAAGTGTGACTTTCGCACTTTGGAAGCTCAACTGTAAGGGGTAAGTATAACGTAAAAGGCAAGGCCCTCAACAGCACTGATGTTCAGAGGGATCTTGGGGTCCAAGTCTGTCGTTCCCTCAAAGTGGCCACGCAATTCGATAAGGTGATGAAGGCAAGTCTGTTATACACCTTCTTTACTACTTATCCACTTGTTATCCACACCTTCAGGGAACTATGGAGCTGGAGCTCACAATCCCTCTGTACGTCAATGCTGCTGTAGGTGCTGCCATTAACTGTGTAGTTTCCCTTGCATTTTATCGCACAACGTAGAACGTACAGCGTATCACACGTGCCTGAAGTAAACGCCACCTGACATTTCACTATCCATATCTGCAACTGAGCTATTTGCTACGGAGTGGCCTGAAAACTTCTTCAGACAGACATATGTCTAACAGCTAACCCTTTTCAAGCACGATGGAAAAAGAAACCAATTTTACGTGAATTCAGGCAAAAGGACGCAACTGTGCATGAACTCTTTAGCTTGTTATGAGGAGGAAATGTGACGACACAGCCATCTCCGCCAAATAAACCGATTGTAAACTGTTGCTCTACTTCGATGCAGCCCAACTTTCTAAATTAAGGATGAAAAGGGGAACCATGCAACAGCTGTCTCCTGTTTCCCTGACTCATAGTTATGAGCTCATAGTCATAAGGCCCTGTGTAGGGAAATGCCAACATAGGCAACTGCATGCTTGCCTTCATGGGTTGGAATTAGTATTAGAGTCAGGGTGCCGTGTAACAGCTGTATGAAAATTTAGTGAGGCCGCACTTGGTGTATTGACGGCAGTTCCGCTCGCCCCGTTACAGGAAGGATGTGACGGCTTTGGAGAGGGTGTAGAAGTTGTTCACAAGAATGCTGCTTAATTAGAACGTGTAAGTTTTAAGGAGAGGATGGACAAACTTGAATTGTTTTCTCTGCAGCGTCGGAACCTAAGTGGAGTCTGATGGAACTTTAGATAATGACGCTAGGCGGCGTTAGGGAAAATAGCGAGCAACTTCCACCCAGACATGTGAAATATTACAGGACGTGCATTTAAGAGGAGAAGGGAAATATTAATGCCGATGTCTGGGTTATTATTATTTTTACTCAGACTGTGGTAGGTGCCTGAAACGGGCTGCCAGTGGAGGTGACTGGAGGACCATGTGGATTAGAATAAAGTCTGCCGAATGAGGAACTCAAACCCAGTGAGTTCAAAGCTACAAGCATCTCAGTTAGAAGTAGTTGGTGCGATGACGCCAGGAGATAACACTGAAATCAGTCAGCAGGGAATAGCAAACTATTTCCTTCAATTATATGCAGACAGATAATGAAGCTTTGTGTCCAACCCGTCCTGGAAGATTGTCTGATGGGACGGTGCAGACGGGACTTCACTCTATGTCTTGCTCCGGGAGTGTACTGGACCTATGCTGTTTGTGATGTACATTAATGACCTCAATTAGCGTAAAGGGAGCTTCACTCTCTGTCGCACCCTGAGGGTATGTGATAGGACAGTGCAGAGAGCGCTTCTCTGCATGTCTAACCCTGGGAGGGTGATGTGGGACGGTGTGGAGGGAGAATCAGGCTGTGTCGAACACTGGGACTGAGTGATGGGACAATTTAGAGGGAGCCTCGCCCTGTGTCTAATACTGGGAGTGTGTGATGCGACTTAGTAGAGGGAGCTTCACTCTGTGTTTTACTTCCAGACGGTGTTGCAAGACGGTGCACGGGGAGCTTCACTCTGTGCCCAAACCAGGCAATGTCCAATGGGATTATAAAGTGGGAGCTTCACTCTTTTTCAAAAGAACGTTTATTACAAGCTTAAATTCCAAAACATTACACTCCTGCTATTTCTTCGGCCTCTCAATAAATATACAAAGAGCATGGTAACTTGGTGGTTTGAAATCAGAATTGGCTTGTCCACTGAAGATGGAGGGTAGTTCTGGAGGGGTGTTATTCTGTTTGGCGATGTGTGACCACTGGTGTTATACGGGGATCTGTGATGGTGCCTCTGTAGTTTGTGACAGGTATGTATGAATTAATTCCATTAAAATGTAGGTCAGTGTGGAAGGAAGTTTACAGATGACACAAAGATTGGTGGAGTTGTGGACAATGAAGAAGGTTGTCAACTGATAAAGCTAGTTGTAGATCAGTTACAGTTATGGGCGGAGACATGGCTGATGGAGTTTCATAGAAACATAGAAAACTTACCGCACAATACAGGCCCCTCAGACCACAAAGTTGGCTGAATATGTCCCTACTTCTCGACCCCAGAAATTACTAGGCTTACCCATAGCCCTCTCTGAAAAGTCTCCTAAAAGACCCATCGTGTCTGCCTCCACCACTGTTTCCGGCAGCCCATTCCACGCACTCACCACTCTCTGAGTAAAACACTTACCCCTGACATCTCTGTCCCTACTCCCCAGCACCTTAAACCTGTGTCCTCTGATGGCCACCATTTCTGCCCTGGGAAAAAGCCTCTGACTATCCACACGATCAATGCCTCTAATCATCTAATACACCTCTATCAGATCACCTATTATCCTCCGTCTCTCCAAAGAGAAAAGGCCGAGTTCACTCAACCTGTTTTTATGTCATACTCCCTAATCCAGGCAACATCCTTGCTGATCTCTTCTGCGTCCTTTCTATGGCTTCCACATGGCTTCTATTCCTTCCTGTAGAAGGGTGATCATTAATCCAAGTGGGGTCTGACCAGGGTCCTATATGGTTGCAACATTGTCTCTCGGTTCCTAAATTCCATTCCACGATTGATGAAGGACAATACACCGTGTGATTTTTTTAACCACAGATTCAAACTGTGCAGCGGCTTTGAGAGTCCTATGGACTCAGACCCCAAGATCATACTGATGCTTCTTACCATTAATAATATATTCTGCCATCATATTTGACCAGCCAAAATGAATCACTTCACACTTATCTGACTTGAATTCCATCTGCCACTTCTCAGCCCAGTTTTGCATTCTATCTATGTCCCGCTGTCACCTCCGATCGCCCTTCACACTATCCACAACACCTTCAACCTTTGTGTCACCAGGAAACTCGATAACCCATCCCTCCACTTCCTCACCCAGGCCATTTATAAAAATCACGAAAATTAAGGGTCCCAGAACAGATTCCTAGGGCACAGCACTGGTCACCGACCTCCATGCAGAAGGTAACCTGTCAACAACCACTCTTTGCCTTCTGCGGGCCAGCCACATCTGCAATGTCCCTTTGGATCCTATGCCTCCTTACTTTATCCATAAGCCTTGCATGGGGTACCTTATCAAATGTGTTGCTGAAATCCATATGCACTACACCTACTGCTCTTACTTGAGCAATATGTTTAGGCACATCTTCAAAAAATTCATTCAGGCTCCTAAGGAAAACCTGCCCTTGACAAAGCCATGCTGAATATTCCTATTCGTATTATACCTCTCCAGATGTTCATAAATCCTGCCTCTCGGGATCTTCTCCAACAACTTATCAACAACTGAAGTAAGACTCACTGGTTTATAATTCTCTGGACAATCTCTGCCCTCTTCCTTGGATGAAGGAACAACATCGGCAACCCTCCAATCCTCTGGAACCTGTTCTATCCCCATTGATGATGCAAAGATCATCTCCAGAGGTTCAGTAATCACCTCCGTCGACTCCCACTGCAGCCTGGTGTATACCTCATCCGGTCCCGGAGCCTTTTCCAACTTGATGGTTTCCAAAAGCTCCATCACATCCTCTTTCTTAATATCTACATGTTCAAGCTTCTCAGTCTGCTGCAAGTCAGCGCTACAATCGCCAAGATCCTTTTCCATGGTGAATACTGAAGTAAAGTATTCATTAAGTACCTCTGCTATTTCTTCCGGATCCATACACACTTGCCCCAGTTACACTTGTTAGGTCCTATTTTTTCACGTCTTATCCTCTTTCTCTTCACATACTTGTAGAATGCCTTGGGGTTTTCCTCAATACGACCCGCCAAGGACTTCTCACAGCTCCTCCTGGCTCTCCTAATTTCCCTCTTAAGCTCCTTCCTGTTAGCCTTGTACTCTTCCAGATCGCTAGCATAACCTCGCTCTCTGAACCTTTCGTAAACTTTTCATTTCTTGACAAGATTTATTACAGCTTTTGTACACTACGGTTCATGCACCCTATCATAACCTCCTTGCCTCATTGGAAAGTACCTGTGCAGAACTCCACACAAATACCCCAGAACATTTGCCACATTTCATCCGTACTGTTCCCCGGGAACATCGGTTCCTAATTCAAGCTTCCAATTTCCTGCCAGTTCCTGCCAGAGAGCCTCCTAATTCCCCTTATTCCAATTAAACGTTTTTCTAACTTGTCTTATCCAATCTCTCTCCAATAGTATTGTAAAGGAGATAGAATTATATTTTAATTAAATTATTTTTTTAAATTTTATTTACAGCGTGGTGACAGGCCCTTTCGGCCCAACGATTCCACGCCGCCCAATTTAAACCCATATTAACCTACCCGTACTATCTCCAAAATGCTCTCCCACTGAGAGATCTGACATCTGACCAGGTTCATTTCCCAATACCAAATCAAATACAGTCTCTCCTCTTGTAGGCTTATCTACGTATTGGGTCAAGAAACATTCATGAACACACCGAGAAAACTCCACCCCA
>JARFYF010000076.1:611165-622462 GCA_030265395.1 Rhina ancylostomus
TTATTGCCTGTGTTTGTCCTGAGGAAGTATCCTGACTCCAGTCTTGTATTGGTGTGCCGCATTTGGGCTCTCTGTGAGTTTGCTCTCGATCAACATTGTGACAACCCCAGAAGTAACAACAGAGTGAATCTTCCTCTGCTCGGTCCCATGACACACTCCCTGGTTGAGACACAGAGTGAAGCTCCCTCTTCACCATCTTACTGCAGACAGACACAGAATGAAGTTGCCTCCACACCGTCCCATCACATACTCCTGTGGTTAGACGCCGGCTAATTGGAAGACCGGGAGTTCAGAGCAGCTGTCTGCAGCCGTGAATTGATGTCCAGCTCTTAGTGCTGCTCAGCTGGAAGCCACTGTGTGAAAGGCAGGCTCTTGTGCAAGAGCTTCAGTTGGTGGGAAAAAGGGCTGTCTTTCTGGAAGCAGTGCGCCTGTGTGGCAGAAGAATCCTGCGGCAGGTTTTGACGTCTGCAATATCAGTAGGGTGGGGATCCGAAGCTAAAGGGAACGAAAACTGTGCTTGGCCCATCTTTAATGGGATGAACTCCCTCGTCTTCCAAATCGCTTACCCCATGGTGATCTGGGTGAAGAAAGGGGAGACAACACCTTGGATCTGGGCAACCTCTGTCGATCTGGCTGAGAGGCCTTCTCCCAACCTTAGATGAAGCAGAGGGCAATCCAGCAGAGTCCTGGACATCAGCTCTCACCCCAATCGATACCCCCTTTCTCGGGATTTTTGACTGCAGGTGGCCTACAATGCAGTTATTTGGTTTTTGTCTGTATATCACTTCCGAAGCCCATTATTTTAATTTTTTAATTGTGATACATATAAATCAGCAGGATGAATACGTGGCTGGGTGGATTGGTAACTTCACCGACGATAAAACCATTAGTGGAGTTCTGGACAGTGCAGAAGATTGCCGAAGTATATAACAGGATGCAGATCAGTTTCAGAAATGGGCGTAGAAATGGCAGATGGAGTTTAAGACGGTCAAGTGCGATATGTTGCACGTTGTAATGTCAAGTGTAAAGGAAAATTACATAGTTAATGACAGGACCGTTGACAGCGTTAATGTACAGAGGGATCTCTGGGTTAAAGTCTACAGCTCCCTGGTAGTTGCCGCCCAAGTTGATAGGGTGGTAAAGAAAGAGTACACATTCCTGACTTTATTAGTTTGGGCACTGAGTTCATGAGTCATGCAGTTGTGTCGCATCTTTACAAAACACTGGGTAGGCCGCAGCTGCACGATGGCATTCAGTCCTGGTCTCCTTATTATAGCAAATACGTGGAGACTTTGGTGCAGAAGAGGTTCACCAGAATACTGCCTGGATCGGGGAGCATGAGCTATGAGGAGAGGTTGGGAAAACTGGGTCTGTTTTCTATGAAAGCTGAGAGGACACCTGATAGCAGTTCATAAGACTGAGAGACATAGATAGAATAGACAGATGGAATCCTTTACCAAGGCTCATAACATGTTCATACCAAGGCTCATAAGGGCATGCCCTTCAGGTGAGAGGCGCTAAGTTCCATTACACAGGGAGTGGTGGGTGCCTGGAATAATCTGCCGGGGCGGTGGTGGAGGCAAATACGATTGAGCTGCTTAAGAGGCTGTTTGATTGGCACGAGAATGTGCAGGCAATTGAGGGATGTGACCCCTGTGTAGGCAGAAGGTATTAATTTAGTTCGTCGTTTAATTACTGGTTCAATTAGGTCGGCAGAACATCATGCGGTGAAGGGCCTGTTCCTGTGTTATACTGTTATATGTTCCAGATCGCTTCTGATGCCCCTGTATTATTGCGTACTGATTGCCTCCAATTACCCATTTTGGCTGTTGATCACTTCCAGTAGATCTTTGTTGTGATTTTTGCCTGTACCTCACTTCCAACTCACTGTTTTCTAGTCTCTGTAGGATGTGCCTGCGGATCCAATTCAAACTATTGACGTCCAAACATTGATGCTCAATCCGTTTCACGAACTTCCCAGCCTCCTACCACTTCTGCGGCCGGGTCGGAGTCCGTGTTCCATGTCTGTCGGGAGGGTGAGAGTTTGTGTCCCCTGTCTGAGTATCTGTAGGGTCTGCTCTTGAAGTTCTGGTCACACTACAACCTCACCCTCCTGATCTTTGGGCACCCAGTTCCAAGGTGGCGGGTCGATCCGGGTCAACCTCCTCGTCGGTATGCTCATGGATCTGGCCAAGTCGCCATACACGATTCCAGGCAGCGGGCTGTCGAGGTTCCGACCAAGCCGACTGCCTGCTCACTTCAGAGGATACCCCGAACCCGTGTGTCCCTGGGAAGGGAGCACGCGGTGTCCACTGTTCTATCAGGGGCGTACCGGGACCAGTGGGCGCCACGGAGACTGGAGTATGTCCTGTATATCACCACTGGCAACCAAGATTCAGCAAACTCTGAGACTGACACCAAATTGATGACCGTGTTTTAATTTCGAGGGGTGGTCACAGAGATGGGGAGGGGTCTACGGGCCGGAGGGGCTGCAAAGACGGGGTTGGGTGCAGACGCGGAAGGAGATTGTTTCGAGAGTTGTTGGGGCCGCATTCACCCCAGGCGAGGAAAATAGCTAAGTGTCACAGAATGTCGACATGAACCGAATATTTTGAAAAGATTCTAGAACAGCCATAGCTAATGAAGAAACTGTGCAGAAAACATTGTGAGATCTCCCAATGTGTCTAAAGTAAGTGTAGGGGTATAAATGTGCAGAAGGAGCTTCACTTTGAGTCTGACCAAGGGGGTGTGTGATGGGACGGTGCAAAGGTAGCTTCACTCTGCGTTTAACCCTGGGAATGCCTGATAGGACAGCGTAGAGAGACACTCACCCCCTGTCCCACACACAGCCCGTCAGTCTGCTCAGGATTTTAATGGTCTTCTTTGTAATGAAAGGAAATCCGACACCGCACCCCATCAGAGAACAAGTTGCTGCCTCATCCACTTCCAAAGCTGTGTACTGAGGTCATCGTTCACAGAAATTTGACACAGTTCCGTCCTGCCTCACTCTATCGAGCCGATCTTGCTCCTGCTCCCCGTCTCTCTCGCGCTCTCTCTCTTTCCTTATCGCTCTACATCCCTCTTTCTATCTTCTCACATCTCTCTGACCCCTCTCTCTCCCTCTCCCCATCCCTCTTACATACCTCGTCTCTTTCCATCCCTTCTTCTGCTATTCCACGCTCACGCATCTCCCCCTCTCTGCTTCTCTATTCTCCCTCTTTCGCCCTCTGCTTTCCCCTCTTCCTCTCCCTCTTTTCTTTCTACCAATTCCCCAGTCTCTCCCCTCCTCTGTTACTCTCACACCCTCTCTCCCTACCCTCCTCTCCCATATCTCCCGCCACTCTCTTTCCACGCCCTCCTCTCTCTCATCTCTGTCTCTCTCCTTCCTCTTACCCCATCTCTCTCCCACATGTCTTTCTCTCCCCACTCCCTCTATCTCAACAGCTGATAGTCCAACAGAAGATGTTCCAGATCTTCGAGCTGTTGATCAAGGCCCCGAGACTGTACCAGCTCGACAGTTAAACTAGTCCGGAAAGCAGTTACTCAACCTCCAACCTCGCCGCCTCTACCATTGCGCGGCGCTCCCTGGTCACCGACCACCTGACCTCCCCCAACACATCAACAGCCGCGGGGAACTCCCTCCGCCCATTCCACGCAGAGTGTATCCAGTTGCTACGATTCGGGTAGGTTGAAACCCTAGGTGGGAGTAGGAACAGACGGATATCCCCCACATTAAAACAAACAGGCTAAACACAGAGAAAACATTGTTCAATACATTAATGCAGGATATCTTTTGCAGAGCCCTGCCATTGGGGCCAGCACATCCACACGGGAGATGGAGAGACGGAGAGAGGTGAGAGGGAGGAAGGAGTGGTGGAGATAGAGAGGGAGAAGGAGAATGTGGAGGTGCAGGACGCAGAGAGGAAATGAGGGGGGAGTTTAAGGGAGTGGGGGAGACGACGTGAGAGGGAGGAGGGGTAGGCGATGGAGAGTGAAGGAGGAGGGGTTGGTGGGGATGGAGAACAGAAAGTGCAGAGTGGAAGAGTACGGAGACAGAAGCTGAGAGACGAGGGTACATATTTGAGGGAGGAGGCGTGGGCGAAGGAGAGTCGAGTACGGAGGGAGGAGCACGGGAGATGAAGCAAAGAAACCAAATACCGTCGTAAACATTTTCTCGTGAGTAAAACCAGTCTCTCGTCCGAAACCTTGCTCACTCAGTCCAAGCCCCACTCCGCAACCCTACCCCTCTCGCAACACAGGACCCTCTCTACAGAACAATGAGGGGGAGAGTCCCATCGGTCCAGGTCTCCTCTGGCGACAGGGGTGGGGGTTACAGCTCCAGAATCATTACATGCATAACTATGAGATCATGAAGAATATACCGAATAATACCTAAAAAGTCTTTGAAAAGGGGAATCAAATAAAAAATGCGCTTCTTCAAGTATCACTGCTGTGTGTGGTGTAACGGTCCCGTTGGGTGTTCGGGAGCCGGGATGTTATTATCCTTTCCGTTGCCCCAGCCACCTCCGAAACTTCTCCACTGTCTTCCTCCTGCTCGCCTGGCGCCGCTCGGGGCCAAACGCCACCCAGCCTTGTAGGAGCTCTTCGGACTCGGCACTAAAGTAGAGGGTGAGGTAACCCTGGGGCACGGGGAGTGTGAGCAGGCGTTTCGTCCAACCTCCGGGATCCGGGCTGTGACCTCGAAGTCGATAGTGGGACGTTGTGCAGAGACCACGTCCTTGGGGGTGGGGGTGAGGGGTTGGTGGAGAAGAGAAGAGGAAGTTGTCAGAGAGAGGTGATCCTCAAATATGGGCGAATTCTGTCTCTCCCGGGCGAACATGCGCGGCTCCACTTTGGGTAATCGGCGGTGGAGCGGGTCAGCTGCTTTAAATTCTTGTGCGTTGGCATATCGGACGACCTGTCCTGGGCACAGCACATAGATGCCATCACAAGGAAGGAGCGGCAGCGTCTTAACGTTCTGAGGAGGTTAAGGAGGTTCGGCTTGTCAGCGAACACTCTGACAAACTCCCACAGATGTACTGTTGAAAGTATCCTGACTGGTTGTATCATGGTCTGATACGGCAATTAGAATGCGCAGCAACATAAGAAGCTGCGGGGAGTAGCTAACTGAGCCCAATACATCACGGGCACATACCTCGACACCATCGGAAGTGTCAGCATGAGGTACTGCGTGAAGAAGCCACATTGATAACTGTCACGACTGTCACAAAAACCGAGATCCAGTGAACAACTTCGTTTTGCATGCAATCCATATAGATCGTGTCATCACATCAGTGCACTGAGGTGGTACAAGGGAAATAAAGTGTTACAACTGCAGGAAAAGTGCAGTGCAGGCAAAAAATAGGCTGAAGGCCACGATAAAGTAGATTGTGAGGTCAGGATTCCATCCCATCAGACTTGGTAACCATACAATAGTCTTACAAAAGCGGGGTAGAAGGTGTCCTTGAGCCTGGCGTTACGTGCTTTCGTGCTTTTGTATCTTCTGTCTGACGGAAGCGGGTAGAAGAGAGAACGGCCAGCCGGGCGGGGTCTTTGATGATGCAGGCTGCTTTACTTAGGCCACGAAAACTGTAGACAGAATCCATGGAGGGAAGGCTAGTTTCCGTGATGTTCCGAGCTTTGTCCACAACCCTTTGCAGTTTCTTGCGGTGACGTGAAGACCATTTAGCATACCGAACCGCAATACGTCCAGAAAGGATGAATCTATGACGCATGAATAAAAATTAATGAAGGACCAAGCGGACATTCCGATTTTCTTTAGTCTCCTGAGGAAGTAACCTCCCGAGGAGGTACGACAATTCGAAAGCACAGGAACGTAAGAAACTGCAGAGAGTAGTGAACTCAGCCCAATACATCACTGGCACATCCCTTCCGCAACATCCATCAATAGATCCCCACCATCCGGGCCATGCCATCTTCTCGCAGCCACCATAGGGCAGGAGGTGCGGAAGCCTGAAATCCACAGCACCAGGTTCAAGAACAGTTAGTTCACTTTTACCATTTTGGTTCTTGAAACAACTTGCACAACCCGAATCACTGGTTTGATTTTGAGGGCTGAACTGGCGGAGGAGGGCGAGGGAAACGAGACACAGAGGGACGAGGGTCACAGTGCAGAGGGGGGTGGGGGAGGAGGAGGAAAGGGAGCGGGGTGGAGAAGGAGAGGTGGAGAGGCGGGCAGTTAGGAAAGGCGGGCAGGGAGGAATGAGGAAGGACGGGATATGGGAGAGAGAGGGAGGGGAGACGGAAGGGAGGAGAGGGAGGTTGAGAGAGAGGAGAGAAGGGGAGCGACGGAGAGAGGGAGGACAGGAAGGGGAGAGATGGAGAAGAGGCGGGAAGGGAGCAAAGGGGTAGTGAACACATAGATCGACATAATTCTTCCTCGAGACCAACATAACTCTCTCGTCCAACAGCCCGTCCCCTCACCTCCCTGCGATCGATCGCTCAGGATTGTGTTGGGGGCGTCGGCACCGGGAAGGAGCTCCGTGCTTTTACCAGAGCGGCGCTCTCTCCTCACTACTGCTCTAACATCGCTGCTCTCCTTCCTCACGACCCCTTCGGCAGCGTGGCGTTCATTCCTCTCCGCTCCTCCGTCACAGAGCTGACGGGTTCCGTATAGTTCTTTCTTGATGGGCTGGTTTTCGAGGATGACACACCAACCGTGTGCCAGCTCTTGGCTTCCCTCCCCATGTGACCCAGGAAGCTGCAGATCACACAGTCCTCAGCTGCCACCGACGCCTGTTCTACAGGACGCATTCAACACCTCCGCATCAGGCCTAACGTCTCTTCTCCGGTCACTCCCCTGGGAGCGTGTGATGGGATGGTGTAACGGAAGCTTCACTCTGTGTCTCATCCTTCGACAGTGTGATGCGACGGTGTAGAGTGATCTTCCCTCTATGTTTGACCAAAGGAGTGTGTGATGGTACAGTGTAGAGGGAGCTTTACTCTATATCTGCCCCTAGGAGTGTGTGATGCGACGGATTAGAGTGTGTGTCTGACACCTGAGAGTGTGTGATGGGGCAGTGTAGATGGAGCTTCACTCTGATCTGACCCCGGGAGTGTGTGATGATGCGGTGTAGAGGAAGCCTTACTTTGTGTCTGATCCTGGCGGGACGAGACGATGCCTGGCGAGACGGGACAGTACTAAGCCTGCTATCCAGGTTGGAACTACTCCGCTGGGAAGAGGGCGTGTCGTGTCGTGTTCCCGTTTGTAATAAATGTGGAATTCGTTGGGGTGGTTGTTCTCGTACAGCAACCAAGCCCGGAATTCCGGACATTCCACGCAGACCAGCTGTGGAGATCGCCGGAAATCGGAGTGGGTGGGGTTGGTGCAGTGCCAGAGGCCGTTTATCCCAAATATACTCTGCTGACATCCCTGAGTCAGGTCAGTCTCCCTCGAAGGTTTATAAACCCGTTCCCCAGCATCCCGCGCTGCCCCCATTCTCTTGAGGTAAATGACCTCTGGAATACCCAAAATGATTTATGCACCGCCCGCCCCCCTCCTCTGGTCACCCAACCTAATGGGATACCAGTACGATAATATGGACTTTTTTAATCTCACAATATACCTAATCATTTTGACCTTGCAACCATATTGTCTGACTGCACTGCAATTTATCTGTAATTGTAACACTTTATTCTGCATTCTGTATTGCTTTACCTTGTACTACATCAATGCAATGTGTAATGAATTGATCTGTGTGAACGGTATGCAAGACAAGCTTTTCAACAATAATAAATCAAACCAATTCCAATTGGGAGTACAGAAGGGAGCACGGTCTTCCGTGTGGAATACGGATACTGGAATGGTGCAGTGCCTGATACAAACCCCATAACCATGTACGGTATTCCAGGACTAAAAGGGAGTACAGAATTGTGCACAGTATTGAATTCGGGATAAGGAGACTGGAAATGTACACGGTATTCGTTTTGGGCTCCTGTGGCCTGGAACTGTGCAAGATGTCGCTTGTGTTACTCTGAGACTGGAACTGTGCACAGTATTCCCAGTGGCATATATATACAGAACACTGTGGCATGTGGAGGCCGGAATTGTGCACAAATTTCAGATTGAACATGGAGACAGGAACTGTGCAGCGTTTTCCCTGTGAGATTTAAAGTCCAGAACTATACACAGTATTCCGGGCATAATTATGGGTTTGCAATGGCCCACGGTATTCCCTGTGTGACACGGAGACTGTATCTGTGCACAGTATTCCCAGTGGTATATAAAGAGCGGAACTGCGCACGTTACACCAAGCCAGGCAAACAAAAGCTTTTCACTGTATCTCGGTTCATGTGACAATAATAAACCAATTCATTCGTTCCCCCCCCATTGTTCCCACCCCACACACTCAATGATGACGCAGAGCGAAGCGCACTGCACTCTGAACGTCTCTAGGATCAGTTCCTGTCTGCGAACCGTCCCTTGAATCGCCCGGCGGAGAGGGGAGAACAGAAGATCAGAATTACCGGAAACATCCTGACCTGCCCACTGATAAAACTGCCCCCCACTCTTGCAGACCACCTATGTCATGGGATATTGTAAAGGAAGCTTTACTCTGTGTCTGAACCCGGTAGTATACGATGAGACAGTGGAGATGGAGCTTCACTTTCCGTGTGACCAAAGAGTGTGTGAAGGGACAGTATCGAGGAAGCTTCACTCTATTTATGATCCTGAGGGTGTGTGATGGGACGGTGTGGAGGGAGCTTTCCTCTCTGTCTCAACCCGGTCGTGTGCGATTAAACCGGGTAGAGGGAGCTTCACTATGTGTCTGACCCCAATAGTGTGTGATTGGAAGGGGTAGAGGGAGCTTCTCTCTGTGTATGACCCCGGGACTATGTCATGGGACGACGTAGAGGGAGCTTCACCGTGTTTCGGACCCTCGGAGTGTCCATTGAGGCGGTTTGGAGGGACCCTTTCCTGGATCCAACCCTTTGCATTCCTCTGTTCTGTGTAAATGACTGAGAAATGAGTCTCCCAAACCAACTGGAAAACTGTTGCAGGCAAGATAGGATCCTGTGGGTTATTTACTCCACAGATATGACGCAATACACTTGGTAGAGTTCACCCGGAGTATTGCTGACAGGCGCCGTCTCCTTACCTGAGGAAAGAGGGACTCCCCACAGAGGGAGTGCAGCCAAGTTTTACCGGATCCATTACTGGGGGCGTCCAGTAAGGAGGAGGGAAGCAGACTGGCTCTGTCCCATCTGGTGTTTGGAAGAACGAGAGTGGATATCGAGGGTGGGATAAGTTGGGGAGAAAGGATGATTTCATTGGCGCGAGAGGACCTGGGGAAAGTAGGTTGTGGCCAGTTGTTTTTGGGTAAAAATTACGTGCCACAATGTACTAGAGTTAAACAGCACAGAAACAGGTCCTTCGGCATACTCCATCACGCCAGCCCAGGTATCTTCCTGAGCAAATCCCCTTTGCCTGCATTTAGCTCATATCCCTCGAAAACCTTCCAATCAATATCCCTGTCCAAATGACTTTCAGATGTTACAATTGCACCCGCCTCTGCCACGTCCTTGTTCCATTAACTCATCAACCTCTGTGTGAAATATTAACCCCCAAGGCCCCCTTTAAAAATTTCGCCTCAAACCTCTACCCACTCGTTATTGACTCCGCTATCCTGAGGAAAATACTGTGACCATCCACCTGATCTACGCCCCGAGTAATTTTATAAACCACGATAAGGTCATCCCTCAGCTTCTTTATCTCCTGTAAAAACAGTCCAAGCCTATCCAGCATCTCCTTGTAGTTCAAGCCCTGAAGTCTCGTGAATCTTTTCTGCACCCACTCCAGCTTAATGACAACTTTCCTTCTGCTGGTCTTTCAGAATTGCAAACGATACTCCAAATGCGGTCTCATCAACGATTTGTACAACGTGACGTCCCAATTTGCGTGTCCAATGCCCCGGCCGATAAAGGCCAGCGTGGCAAACACTTCCTTCACTACTTTGTCTACTTTTGTCACCACTGTCTTGGAAATATATCCCTGTATCCCCAGGTCGTTCCATTCTACAAGACACCCAGGACCCCCCAAATCACGGTGTAAATCCTGCCGCGGGTTAACTTCCGAAAATACAACAATAAAATAAAACAGCAAAGTAACTGTAAAATATTTTAATGTATGTATAGAATGGTTCTTAATCTGATTTGTTAAAGCCAACTGTCTCACAATATTACTGAATGTTTCAAACAGGTTAGCCGAGTGTCTTCAGTGCGGACGAAGGGTTTCATTCCATTGCCATTAATTAAAATAAACTCAACATGAAGCGACTAGGTACCAAGTTTTGTTTTATTTCATGTAGTGAATGGTTCTGAGTCATTTGGCAACTGATATTAAAATAAGAAAATTAAGCAACTGGTTGCAAAATGCTTTACTTCGTGTGAAGAATGGCTCAACTTCATTTGGCAACATTTATTTAACTGTACAACTTAAACCTAATCAGATCTCACTGCATCACAAGCTGCTTCAGACAGACTATGGGTGTGTTTACAATGCAGAATGGACATGTTTCATTCGCCTGCTATTAACTAAAATAAAGCAATAAAGTACTTCAGGGATAGAAGTGACCTCTATGAGGGGTGGGGGTGGTGTTTAATCTGAATCGGTGGGCGATTGTGAATCGGTGGAATGTCCCAAATGGCAGATTTTCGTGTGCTCTCCGGGCACGGAATCCAAAGCAGAGGTGAGGTAGTTGGGAGGCTGGAAGTTGAATGTCAGTAACTTCAGTGGAGAAGACAGGCAGCAGCGAAGCAGCGGGCGATCCTGTTGTATTAAGTTGCCTTTATTTCTTTGCAAGATTCCTGACAGGCAAGTGGGATGAAGTCAGGTCATGGTTATCTCCGTTGGATTGGTATATTACTACGACTACTCGGGAGTAGGACATGACTGGCAACATAATGTTCCAGGGTACAACTGGTATAGGCGGGATAGAGGGACAGAAAGGAATCTTGGGCGTTGCATTTCTGATTAAGGAGAACGTCACGGCAGGGTTCCAAGATGAAATTACCAACGGTCATTTCGTGCTTTGTTTGTGAAGGTTAGTTTAGTTGGGTATTTATTTACTTGTTTAATTAGTTCCTGGGCAGATGACCTGTTCTTGTGCTGTACTGTTCAATGTCCTATAATCTCCAAGTGCGTCGTTCGCTTTTTAGTTCGTGTCATACACTTAATTAGTTCGGCACAGCAACAATGTTGCGCCGAACTAATGGAGGAAATAGGATCTAATTCCTTCTGACTAAACAATGTCCATATCCCTCCACTCTCTGCACAT
>JARFYF010000076.1:629943-646893 GCA_030265395.1 Rhina ancylostomus
TTCCATCAGAACCATCCAGACAAGCCCGGTGGGTCGCCGATAGGCTCCCTTTGTGGGGTGGAGGGGGGGAGTGTACTGTAATGGTTCTGAGTTCTGGCCCTCAATTTGGCTCCATTAATGCCTTGTTGACCAGCACATAGATTCCATGCTGGACTGCTTAGATAACAATACATAACTGAGCCCCATCAGGGGCCGAGCATAGGAACCTGTGTTTCACTGTCACTAGTTGCCAGAGTATTGGTTTACCTTTAGGTATACTTTGGTTCCTGTTGCTTAGGGTAGGTTTACTCTCGAGCAGTTCTGTGTTCTCTATTCCTTTGTGAAGATCCAATTCGTGTCGGGATTCCTCTTCTGATCTCCGAGGCAAGATTCCTTCCAGTTACTGCCGGCGTTTGTCCTTTGGAAGTATCCTGACTCCAGTCTTGTATCGGTGTGCCTCATTTGGGTTCTCTGTGAGTTTGCTCCGGATGAAAATTGTGACAATTGCAGCTGATTTATTATTATCACTCCTACCGAGATACCCTGAAAAACGTGTCTGGAACAAGGTTCATACAGATCAATTCATTACACCGTGCAGGAATGTAGCACAGAGCAAAATAATTACAAAATGCAAAATAAAGTTTAACACCGACAGAGAAAGTGCACTGTGGGTAGATAATGATGCAAGGTCATAGCGAAGTAGATTTTCATATCAAGAGTCCATCTTATCGTACTATGGAAGTGTTTAAGAATCTTATAACAGTAGGATAGAAGCTGTCCTTGAGCCTGGTTGTACGTGTTTTCAGACATTTGCATATTCTGCCCGATGGGAGGGGGAGAAGATCCAAAATGTCCTGGGTGAGCGGGGTCTTTGATTATGTTGGCTGCTTTCCAGAGGCAGCAAGAAGTACTGTACAGGCAGATTGTTGTGAAGGATATCTTCCAGTGAACATCAGTCGCTTTCAGAAATACAAACACAAAATGCAGATCAAATGGTATCCGTGCAGATAGGAACAGAAAGTTCCAATCCGTGCATAGCCACAAGTACGTTTAAAGATGCTGCTGCGGAGGAAGGGCGGGGAAGGAGATGATGTCAGTAATGAAGTGGAGAAGGAGGAGACGAAATAATACAAGGAACGATAATAGTGAGATTAAATGGAAGGTCGCTCCAAATAATTGGCTCTCCATTAAGAAGGAATGTTGATTGAACGCAGATAATCTGGAAACATGAACCAAACGCTGATAATTGGAGCTGCTGAACGCTTTTCAATCTGAAATATCGAATCGTGGCTAATTTTAAGAAAAGCTGTTGACCTTCAAGCATTTTTTCTGGGTTGCTTCAGAAAAGGTGTCAGGAAGTCGGAGACGGAAGCAAGCAGGCGTTGAGAGCGGAGGGGTTGTGCACTGCGTTATTCATTTTGCGTTTTGGCGATCCAGACTGAAGGTTGTGTGGCTCCATTTCAGGAAGTATGTGGGGCCTTTGGAGAGGGTGCCGAACAGATTCATCAGTATTCCGTCTGGATTAAAGGGCACACAAGAAAAGGTTGGACAAATTGGGTTGTTTTCTCCGGAGCGTTGGAGGCTGAGAGGAGACCTGATAGAAGTTTATAAAATTATGAGAGGTCAATCAGAACTATTGGACAATCAGATTTTTTTTCCTCTGCGTGAGAAATGTCAAATGCCAAACTACATACCTTTCAGATGAGGACGATGAAAGGAGATGTGCTGGGCAAGTAGTTTTTACACAGAGTGGAAGGTACCTGGAACGTACTGACGTGTAACGAGTTGTAATCCAATACAGCAGCGGAATTTTAGGAGAATGTTGGAAGACACATTAATATGCAGGGCATGGAGGGAAATGGATCATGTGTTTGCAGAAGGGATTAATTTAATTTGGCATTGGGTTCAACACAGACATCGTGGGCCAAAGGGTTTGTCCTTTAACTGTACTGCTGTCTGTTCTATGACAACACCTTGTGAGCAGCAACAAAGGTGAATTACATAGTGAAAATTAGTTTCAATGGAAAGGAGTTTTCCGGGCACCAGACCGTGGAAAATAACAATAAAAGCGCCAGTGCTGCATCTCAGACCATTTCTACAAAGAGGTTATGTTGTGAGAAGGGGCATTGGGTGCTGGTGGATATAGACCCATGGTGATGATCCCCATGGATTCATTCCAATCGGAGGCCGCCCGGTCGTTCGAGCCTGTCCTGCCATTCATCAACATCATGACGTATCTTCATTTCCAGCACCATATACAGCTCCCTAATCCAGATAAATCCATCTTTTTCTGCTGCGAAATAGACCGGAAAATGTGTCTCCACAGCTCGCTTGGATAGAGAGTTCTAACGGTTCGCTGGCCTCTGAGTAAAGTCACATTCACCCATCTGAGCCCTCAAACAGCGCTCTCTGTTCCATGACGCCTCAGTTAGCGATATCAATCTCTGCGTCTCCCCTGCCAAGACCTTTGCCAAACATACGTTCTGAAGAGATCTCATGTCCTCGCGGTAAACCAGAGAATCCAGTTTGCTCAATATCTCCCCATGAAAGCAAACTTTACATTCCTGGAACGTAGAGTGAAACCTCGCCGGATTCCCTCTATGGCAAGTACATTATCTGTAATATTGGGAGATCAGAACTGCAACGTGTTCCACAGACAATCTCACAGAGACCCCATAAAATTCTAATGAACTCCAGTGTATAGAGGCAAGCGTGTCATATGTCCTCCGATTCGCCACTGTTGTCTGGATGTTGGTCTTCGGTTAACATTTCGCACCCAAGTCTCTTTGACCCTCGCCCCTATCCAGTCTCGTAGCTGAAGTCTCAGTCACTCGGAATCAGGCACATCGGATCCATGGTAACTTGATAAATTGGATTCAAATCTTGTCTTGGCGACAGAAGGATTGTGGTGGAATGGGCCTTAAACCGTGAGGGGGAAAGTTTAAAATAGATGTGTGGGGCAATTATTGTTTTAAACAGAGAGTGATGGGTGCCTAGAATGCTCTTCCGGGGATAGTGGTGGAAGCAGACACTACAGCGGCGTTTAAGAGTCATTTGGACAGACACCTGAACAAACAGGGAATAGAAGGACGTGTATCATGTTCAGACAGATGGAATTACTTTCACGTAGCATAATGCCCGGCACAGATATCGTGGACCGATTTGTCTGTTCCTCTGTTGCACTTTGCAATTTTCAAGTCAGTAAATACTCCTTCATAATGTTAACTGAAGAATAAGTTCGTGATCCGACACGTTATATTCCATCTATAATGCTATAACTCAAGAAGCAAGTCCACGGTCCTTGAAGCCTTTGTACATCCTGCACCACAGCGGCAATCTTGTTTAGTTCGTAATTTTTAGCAAACTTGGTAATGTGGAATTTCGACCCCTCAGCCAAATCCCTGGACTAGCTCGGAACTAACATCTGATCCTTGCAGTACTTCACATTTAGCTGTCTGGGAAGGTTTGCTTAATCCACACACTTTGTGCTCTATGTATGACCAATGCTCCATCCAAATATCACCCTGTCACAATGTTGATGCAGAGCAAAATCACAGAGAACCCAAATGCGGCACACTGATACAAGACTGGAGTAAGGATACTTCCTCAGGACAAACACCGGCAGTAACTGCAAGGAATCTCGCCTTGGAGATGAGAAGAGGAATCCCAACACAAACTGGATCTTCACAAAGGAATAGAGAACACATAGAGTACACCACTCGAAGCAACTGGAACCAAAGTATACCTGAAGGTAGACCAATACTCCGGCAACTAGTGCCAGAGAAACACAGGTTCCTATGCTAGGCCCCTGATGGGGCTCAGGTGTGCACAGTTATCTAATCAGTCCAGCATGGAATCCATGTGCTGGACACAAAGGCATTAATGGAGCCAAATTGAGGACCAGAATTCAGAACCATGACACACCCCAGATTCCAACTGCTCTAACCTCGTTAACCTGTCTTCTGTGTAAAACTTTGCGGAATGTTTTCTGAAAACCCAAATACACCGCAATCCATTGGTTTTCCCGAATCCATTCAACCAGGTACCGACACAAACTCCCCTACATTTTCCTTAGCTCCCGGATTCAATATGGATTTCTGCAGCTCAGGTTATTCAGTCCTGGTCTGCCACACCTTGCGGGTCCGGCCTGTTATGACATTTAGCTTCCGTTTTTCATTGCCTGTCCCTTTACTGTGCTCTGCCACTATTAGCATATTATGCAACAACGAAGCCTGATGTTCTTGTAACCGAAATCCTCAATGATCCTATTTTCTCATTGGTCTCACCCTGTCAGAGATATTCCCTTTGTTCTTCTCAGTCACACAACCCCGTTTTCTCTTCACATTCTTTGCCACTGAAAACTTCTTTCATCGTATTTTTTTTTCAATTCTGATGGAGTCTCGAACATGGAACGTTAAATCTTTCTATTTCCACAAAGTATTCCTGATCTGCTGACAGTTTCTAGCATTTTCTGTTTTATGTCAGGAAATACGCAGGCAGCAGGCAGTGAACAGTCTGCTGCATTCAAGTGTCGACCAGCAGTTCGCCCTGCACCGATCCGACTAATGTTTACAGGACTAAACTGCTTTGACCCAAACAAAGGAAGATAAGGAATAATTCGTTCAACAGCAAAAACGTTGTGTAATAATGATTCAGATGCAAATTCGGACAGTCGGATTTGCAAGTCGAGTTTGCTGTCATATGAAGAAGTACCGGTAATGCACAGGGGCAATGAAATCTTGCAGCAGCATCACATGCACATAGCATCAAATAAGCATCATTCTCAAAAGAAACAAATTAAACATAAATTATACACAATTTCCACTGAGCAGTAGTATTTTATTAAGTTACTTAGAAGTTCAGGCAGCATCTGTGGAGAAAGAGAGAGCGCGCGAAAGAGAGAGAGAGAGTTGGGAGAAAGTTTAGTTTCAAAGGCCCTTCATCAACAAGTTTTCTTTAAATTCGACCTGTAGCTTTGAACCCGTTTCTCTCCACGCAGCTTTCCAGGATGTTTCTTTTACATTTGATGTTTTATATTTCAGCTTCTGATGTTATGTTTCTTTTTCACAAATTCACTAATGAGGCAGAGGAGGGCAAGTACAAGTAAAGTCTGGTGTGGCGATATCAGGATCGTTGGTATTCCTGCACTCAACTCATGTGCAAACCGTTCTTGCTGAAAATAAGTGAGCTTCTCATGCCAAAACGTATTCAGACTTACGAGTAACCACATTTCCTGTCACTGAAAACCTCGCCTCCTCTCAGATGTTTTCCAATATTTCTCCATTCAGAAAGACAATCTAATATCCGTGCTATTTTTATTCAAGAATCTGCACCCTTGGTCTGGACACGATCATTTTGCACACTGGAACAAAACAGGACAGGAATTGATCACTCTGCCCATCCGCCGTTCATACTTGTCAAGACTTAGTCGGAGGCCATTCGTCCCATGAATCGATGCAGACTCACAGGGGAACCCCACATATCTAAGCACCACCCCCCCACCTTCATTTTTGCTGTCATTCTCTCTCACATGCGACATGTTTTTCCTGTAGCAAACACACTCGGAGTATTTTACTGTGCCAATAAACCCACCAGCACACTCGTATTTGGGAAATGGGAGGAAAACCACACAGTCACGGGGCTGAACGTTCAATCTCCACAAAGACAGGCACGGAGGAGGTCAGGATCGAACCCAGCTCGCTGGCTAGAACAGCTGTCCCTCTGTGTTAGCCAATTGTTTATCCTCTGCTTCTCCGCCTTTTCAAGCACGATCTCCATAATCTTAGTTCCCTGAAAGCCTGGATTCGTGTTTCAATGGACATAATGTTCGCACTTCCCGTGATAGAGAATTAGAAAGGATCTTCGGAAACGGCTGCCCATCGCATTCCCAAAAGGCAGCGCCCTGATTCTCGCCCGCTGACCCTGAATTTTTTTTATTTATTCAAGAGATGTGGTCAATGCAGCCTGACCCAACTTTTAATTTCGCAAGTTGCGTCCTCACCAATGTCTTGAACGATAACGTCCCAACTCCTATCCTCAATGCCCTGATTTATGGCCAGTTGCCCTTGAGAAGATAGTGTTGCGCTGCATTCACGAGAAACTGCAGTCCTCGATGAGTGGCTATGAGCAGCAGAGCTGTGAGGGAAAGATTTCCAGGATAATGACACAACGACTGTGAAGTAACGGTGATGCGTTTCCAAGTCTGGATGGTGTGCGTCTTGGAAGTCAGGTGATTTATCCCCATGCTTTTGTTGACCTTGCCCTCCCAGCTGGAACTGCAGCCGGAAGGAAAGATGAGTGCAAGGTGTTGCATTTGCGAGAGTAAACGGACTTTTCCAGTGAAAGGTAGGAACCTGGGGGTTGCTGTAGAACAGAGGCATGAATGAGTACAAGTACGTAGTTCGCTGAAAGTAACGTCACAGGTAGACTGGATGGTAAAAATGGTGGCTGGCAGGACGGCCATAAATCAGGGCATCGAGTATAGGAGTTGGGACGTTATCCTTCAAGATATTGGTGAGGACGCAGCTGGAGTATTGTGCGCCGTTTTAGCCAAACTGTGTTCGGAAAGACGTCATTAAGATTACTTATAAGAATGTCTCCAGTCCTCGAGGGACTGAATTATAGGGAGAGATTTTGCAGGCAAGGATGTCATTTCTTGGAGCTCAGGAATATGGGAAGTGACCTGAAAGAGGTTCATAAAATGACGAAGGACATTCATGGGGTGAAAGCGCACAGTCTTTTTTTCCCCCAGTGAAAGACAATCGAAAAAGAAAGGGTATTGGTTTAAGATGAGAGGGGAAAGATTATAAAGATATCTGAGCAGCACATTCTTCACACTGAGGGTGGTGAGTGCATCGAATGAGTTGCCAAAAGAAGTGATTGCGGCAGGCACAACAGCAACAATTAAACAGATATTTGCACAGGGACATGGAGGATATGGGCGAGATCCTTTTTTTACCGTGGAGAAAGACTTCTGAACCAGGAAAAATAAACATTAAATCCTGCGAATAGTCTACACAGCAGAACAGAAGGTGTTGGACGTCTTTAAAAGCATGAATCTAGATAAGTCTCTAAGGCCTGACCAGGTATATCCAAAAGCAGTGTGGGAGGCTGGAGAAGAAATTGCAGGAACACTGAGTGAGACATTTACATTAGCGTTAGCCGGTCGACTGAAGGGTAATGAACTTTGTGTCTTTGTTTCGGAACGGCTGCAAAAAATAACCTGGGAACTGAAGACGTATGATTCTAACATCTGTTGCATGTAACTTACTGGAGAGGATTCTGACGGGTAACATTCACATGCAACTGGAAAAAAGGGGTTGATTATGGACAATCAGCATGGCTTTGTGCGTGAGAAGTCATGCTTGGATTTTTTTTGAGTTATCTGATGATGTGACCAAGAAGGTTAATGATGGCGGGGCAGTAGACGTGGTCCACATTCACTTCAGTAAGGCATTTAGTAGGGTTCCATATGGTAGTCTGCTCTGCAAGTTTAGATCGAATGGAATCCAGTGAGCGCTGGCGAATTGGTACATAATTGACTTGATGGTCGAAAGCAGAGCGTGATGGTGGAATGTTGTGTCCCTGACTGGAGACCAGTGGATAGTGTTGTGCTACAGGGGTCGGTTATGGGATCACTGATTTTAGTCATTTATAAAAAACGATTTGGACAAGAATGTGCATGGCATGGTTGGTATGTTTGAAGATGAAAATATAATATGTCGCAGAGTAGAGAAGTAAAGTCTGCAGGTGCTGGAATCTGGATGAAAAACGCAATAATGCTGGAGGAACTCAGCAGGCCAGGCAGCATCCGTGGAGAAAAGCAGACGGTCAACGTTTCCGGTCAGGTTTCTTGTCTTGAAGAAGGTTCCTGAGCTCCGAAAAGTTGACTGTCTACTTTTTTTCCCACGGTTCCTGCCTGGTCTGCTGAGTTCCTCCAGCATCATCGTGTGTTTATGTAGGAGGGCAGACAGTGAAGTGTGCTGTCAAAAATTACACGGGATTTTGCTCGGCTGAATAAGTTGTCGGAGGAAAGGCAAATGCATTTTAATTCAGATGCACGATGTGCTGCAATTTTGAAAGTCAAATCAAAGTAAGAATTTCACAGTGAACGGTAGCGTCCTTGGGAGTGTTGTGGAACAGAGGGACATTGGGGTTCAGGTAGATGGTGCCCTGAAAGTGGACAGATACGTAGATATGGAGGTGAAGAAGGCGTTTACCATGCTGGCCTTCATCAGTCAGGTCATTGAACATAAAAGTTGGGAGGTCAGAGTGCCATTGTACAAGTCGCTGGTGAGGTCACACTTGCAGAATTGTGTTCAGTTTTGGTCATCCTGGATGCTGGAAACAAGATATTAAACTGGGAAACAGTGCAGAAAAGATTGGCAAGGTCGTTACTGGGACTCAACGGACTGAGTTATAGGGAGACGTTAAGCAGGCTAGGACTTTATTTCTTGAAGCGTAGTTGACAGAGATGTCATCAGAGCGAGATCGATAAAATCATGAGGGGCACAGATAGGACTTTTGCACTCAGTCTTTTTTCCCAGGATTGATGAATCAGAACCCGAGGGCACAGGTTTCCGGTGAGATTAAATATTTCATATCAACATGAGGGGAAACCTTTTTACACAAAAAGTATTTCTTATGTGGAACGAGCTGCCAGAGTAAGTATTGGAGGCAGGTAAAATAACAACTTTGGAAAGACAGTTGGACAAGTACATGGATAGGAAATGTTATTGTCCAAACGCTGTTAAACAACGAAGAAAAGATGCGATTAAACTGGAAAGATTGCAAAAAAGATTCGAGGGCCTGAGTTGCAGGGAAAGGTTAGAACTTCATTCCTTGAAGCGCAAGAAATTGAGTGATAATCTCACAGAGGTAGATAAAATCACGAGGGGCATATAGAGACTGAGCAGTCTTTATTCCATCGTTGGGGAATCGAAAAACGAGAGGACATTGTTTTCATAGAGAAATAGAACAGTACAGCACAAAACAGGCCCTTTGGCCCACAATGTTGTGCCGATCTTTAAACCACGCCAATCTATCGAACCCCCTCCTCCTACATATCCCTCTATTTTAAATTCCTCCACAATGTTTATCTAACGAGCTCTTGAATTTGACCATTGTACCTGCCTCTACCACGACTCTGGGCAGCGCATTACATTCACCAACCCCTCTCTGGGTAAAACACAAAACTCCCTCTGATATCTCCCTTTAACTTCCCACCCATTACATTAAAATCATGTCCTCTGGTATTGAGCATTGATGCCCTGGGAAAGAGAAGCTGGCTGTCCACTCTATCTATTCCTCTTAATATTTTGTATACCTCTATCCTGTCTCCTCGGACCCCCTTTCTCTCCAAAGAGTAGAGCCCGAGCTTCCTTAGTGTCTCCTCATAATCCATACGCTCCAAACCAGGCAGAATCCTGGTAAATCTCCTCTGCACCCTTTCCAACGCTTCCACATCCTTCCAATAATACGGTGAGCAGAACTGGACACTAAGTGTGATCTAACCAGAGTTTTGCAGAGCTGCATCATTACCTCGAGGTTCTTAAACTCGATCCCACGACTTATGAAAGCTAACATTCCTAGGCTTTCTTAACTACCCTATCCACCTGTGAGGCAACTTTCATGGATCTGTGGATGTGAAGCCCAGATCACTCTGCTCCTCCACACTACCTAGAATCCTGACATTAACTTTGTACTCCGCCTTGAAGTTTGTCCTTCCAAAGTGCACCACCTGACACTCTCCGGATTGAACTCCATCTGCCACTTGTTAGCCCAGAGCTGCATCCTAAGAGTATCCCTCTGTAAGCTTCGACAGCTCTCCACACTATCCACAGCACCACAAACCCTTGTGTCGTCTGCAAACTTGCTAATTCACCGTTCTAGCCCCTCATCAGAAGTGAAAGGTTTAGATTCATTTAAGAAGTATGTGGGCAGGTATATGGATGACAAGAGTTTCGAGGGACTTTGGCCAACTGCTGGGAAATGGGATGAGCTTGAATACCTTGGTGAGCAAAACACATATGGGCCGAAGGTCCTTTACCGTGCCGTACAACTCTCTAAATCTGACTGGGACTATAGTTGAAGGGTGTCTTGGTCGGCATGGTTCAGTTGGGCTCAATGATCTGTTTTCGTGCTTATGATTATATGACTCTGTGACACTCTCTCTCCAACCTGTCTGCACCTTGAAAATGATCCACATTATTTTCTTTCACGCGGACTGACTGTAGAATGGCATAGTTCATCGAGGCCACGACAGTCGGATTCTTCGCCATCTTCGGATTAATAGTCAACGTCTTCATCCTGCTCGCATTGCTGCCGGGGTTGCGTCAATGCAGTGCGCCACCCGCCGATGTCATCGTCGCCGGACTCGCCCTCGCCAACGTCTTCACCATCGCCTTCGCCGTTCTCCGAATGGCAGTGGATTTCATTCACATTTTCTGTGAGCTCCAGCAAAAGATCGCCGAGTCTTTCCTTACCCTGTCGCACTCCCTGAGCTTCTGGGTCAGCGCGCTCCTCTGCTTCTTCTACTGCCTGAAAATCGTTAGTGTCCATCGGCCCAACGCCAAAAAACTAGCCCAAATCATCGGCAAGAATATTGTTTTTTGGATCGCCGCCACAGCGTCGATCAGCTGTGCTCTTGGAACTGTGGACTGTTACATGACCAATGTAGCGTTGACCTGCCAATACCACAACGGGTCCTATCGCTTTCACTCAATGAACAGTTCCCAGACATGGAATCGGGAGACAATTGAAGAATTGGATATGTACATGAACCTGATCCTTGGAACAGCATTCCCAACCGTATGGATGTCCACGTCGTGCATTTGCATTATCACAGCGCTCTTGCAAAACAGGCGGTTTTCCCTGAAGCTTACCCCCAATGTTAAACAACACAAGTACCATCACATGCGCATAATCGCCATGGTTATTTGCCTTTATCTGTTATTTCTCTTCATTCTGTTTGCAAGGATTATATTTTTGTTCTGTGTAATTTCTCAGACTTCGCTCTGCTCCTTTATGATGGAGGAATTGTTTGATTTCACTTACCTGTATGACGCCTTCTCCTATGCGGTCTTGAATCCTGTGATCATCGTTTGCGGGGTTTGCAAACTTCGCGATAAGCTGAGCAGACTCTGTTGTAGGCGGGTCACTTCCTCGCAGACCGAAGGTGGGGGACCTCCGTTCGTTGTCGGCAGTTTTGCAGGAGGCAGAGGCGGCAAGCCATAGAATCACAGCTGTGTGGACAATGATTACAGGGTGGCCAGCTGGAGTCGACCGGGGCATTTTGATTTAGCACGCTGCCTCTTTCTGGGGCCACGAACATAAAAAGAAAGATTAGGATAACCAGTTAGAAGATAGTGGCTCAGAGATATAGCCAATAAAGTTAATGGTGTCTCTGAGAATATAATAAAATGTTGATCATTTAGCTATCCATTTTAATTCCCCTATCCGTTCTGATACTAACCTGTCTCTCTTTGGCCTCCTCCATTACCAGGCTGAGGCCCAACACAAACCAGAGGAACAGCTCCTCCTATTCCCCCTTGGCAGTCTGTAGACGGCATGAAACTTTGAATTCTCCAAATTCAGGTCACCTGCTTTGTCTCTCCAATAGCTCTGTCCTTTTCTGTCCCCTCCTGATATACCAAATTCCTACTCATCACACCCCATCCCATCAATCTGTTTCATTCCCGTCCTCCACTTGCTCAATCTGCCCATCACCCAGGCACCCATCCCACTGAGTCCCCTCTGGCCCCACTGCTGCTTTCTGCCCTTCTCTCCTCCCTCAATTGGCTTCATGCTCCATTTTCCTCTCCTATCATATTCCAGCATCTGGAGCCCCGTGCCACGTCCATCAATAACCTCGCAGCCTCTGTTGCTAATTCCACTCTTTCCCTCCTCCGCCTACCAATCACCCCTCCTCACCTGGATTACTTGCCGGCTCTTGTTCCACGCTTTGCTCTCACCTACCAACTTCCTCTCCTGTACTCTTTCAGTCCAGATGAAGGGTCTCGACCCGAATCGTCGATAGCCCACTACACCCCCCCACCCCCAGAGATCGTGTCTGGTCCACGAAGTTCTTCCGACAGTTTGTTGCTCCATATTCCAACATCTGCCGTCTCTTGTCTCTCCAATAGCTCGGGAGGATTTGATGGTGGCATCCTAAATCAGAATTGTTAGGTACACCGAGAACTGGGGGCTCGGGAATATTTGGAGCAATGAGATCTGTGTCACAGGTACAGAAGTTCATGGACCTTGTGTCCCAAGATCATTGCGGTATGGAAGGCAGTGACAGATGCATTTGGACTTTAAAAAAACTTTTAAAAAAGGTATTTACAGCGTGGTAACAGGCCCTGCTGGCCCAACGAGTCCACGATGCCCATTTTTAAACCTCACATTAACCTACCCGTACGTCTTTAGAATGTGGGATGAAACCGGAGCTCCCGGAGGAAACCCACGCAGACACGGGAGAACGTGCAAACTCCTTACAGACAGAGACGGGAATCGAATCGCTACGCTACCTTGCTGTCCTGTTACAACGACATGACAACAGAGGAAGCTGAGGACACGAGAATAACCGAGCGCGATTTGAGAGCAGTGTGACATAAAGCACAGAAACACGGCGACGTGGCGACGTTTTGGAGGTTCTTTGGATAGAAATGGTATCATGGACTCAGTGGACCGAAGGGCCCGTTTCTTTGCTGTACAACTCCAGGACATTTCGATACTGGGGCCGGTGCACTGCAGAGACAGAAACTGAGGGAAGGGTTTATGGGCCCCAGCTATTCTTAATCCAGCTGAACAGATTCTTTATTTGATGCAGGTTAGCTGCTCACAAGCAGGGCTGTGAGTAGGACTGAGGATGAAAGGAAATGGGAAACAGGTGGATAGTCAGAGTCATAGAACTATGCAGCATCGAAACGGTCCCTTCGGCCAATTTCCTCAATGAAATAGTCCTATTTGTCTGCGTTGGCCCAGAGCGCTCGAAACCTGGCCTTTCCATGCAAATGTCCAAATATGTTGCATGGATCAGAAAGATTTCGAGGACTATGTGCCAAACGCGGGCAAATGGGACTCGCTCGCTGGGCTACACAGCCGGCATGGACGAGTTGGGCCGAAGGGCCTGTTGCCATGCTGCATAGCTCTGCGACTCTATGATCCCAAATATTGTAATTATACCTTCCTCTACAACTTCCTCTGGCAGCTGGTTCCATATGCCCGCCACCCTCTGTATGAAAAAAAGATGCCTCTCAGGTCCTTTTTAAATTTGGGGATTTGGGGAGTGGGCGAGAAGCTGTTCTTAAGTCTGGTCCTCCTGGCTTTCATTTACTTGCAATGTTTTTTACAGCTTACTGATAATACCGTTATGTAGTTACGTTGTTCCAATAAACTTCTTTTTAAAAAGTTCTGAGGAGTGTTACTCTGTGTAACCCATTCATGGAACATAGAACATAGAAAAACTACAGCACAATTCAGGCCCTTCGGCCAACAAAGCTGTGCCGAACATGTTCCGACCTTAGAAATTACTAGGCTTCCCCATAGACCTCTATTTTACTCAGCTCCATGTACCCATCCAACAGTCTCTTAAAAAACCTTATAGTATCCGCCTCCCCCCACCGTTGCCAGCAGCCCATTCCTCGCACTCACCACTCTCTGAGTAAAATACTTACCCCTGACATCTCTATTTCTACCCCCAGCACCTTAAACCTATTTCCTCTTGTGGCCACCATTTCAGCCCTGGGGAAACCTCTATCAACTCTATTAATACCTTTCATCATCTTATACACCTCTATCAGGTTCCCCCTCATGCTCCTTCGCTCCAAGGAGAAAACGTTGAGTTCTCTCAAGGTGCTTTCATAAAGCATGCTCCGCATTCCAGGCAGTATCCCCGTAAATTTCCTCTGAACCCTTTCTATGGCTTCCACAACCTTTCTGTAGTGAGGCGACCAGAACTGAAAGTGGGGTCTGACCACGGTCATAAAAACTGCAACAATACCTCTGGCTCCTTAATTCAATTCCCCGATTGATGAAGGGCAGTACACTGTGTGACTTCTTAACCACAGTATCAACCTCTGCAGCCGCTTTGAGCGTCCAATGGACTCGGACCCCAAGATCATTCTGATCCTCTACACTGCCAAGAGTCCCACCATTAATACCATATTCCGCCGTCATATTTGACGAACCAAAATGAACCACTTCACACTTTTCTGGGTTGAACTGCATCTTCCACTTCTCAGCCCAACTTTCCATCGTATCTCTGCTCTCTGTAAACTTTGACAGCCCTCCAAACTATCCACAACACCCCCAACCTTGGTGTCATCCGCAAACTTACTAACCCACCCTCCCACTTCCTCATCCAGGTCGTTTATTCTGACCGGGTTCTATCAGAGAGGATGCTGTACAGGACAGGTGAGTCAGAAGGAGGGTTGAATGTTCGCAATTAGAAGAGGTGTCAATTAATATCCATCCTAGATGTGAATTATTACAAGTAGTTCTCAATAAATAGATTTTCACACTTGGCTCGTCGTGTTTCTTTTGTTTCATTTAAATCAAATGATCAATTATTGCTCTCCCAATCCTTTTCGTTTTGGCCCATATTTGTCTACTGCACTGTACTTTCTCAGTAAACTCAATACTTTATTCTTTATTCTCTTTCGGTTGCAGACCTCAATGTACTTACATATGGTATGTTCTGGCTGCATGGCATGCCGAGCAAGTGTTTCCCTGTGTCTCGTTGCATTTGACAGCATTAAACCAATGGCAATGCCAATGTCAGCTTGGCGCAGTTGTTTGCAGTGCAGGAGAGATAACAATGTGTTGATGAACTGGGTTAAACATGGCAGATGGAACTTGATAGGTATAAATGTGAGGTGCTGCATTTTGGGAGTACTTTTATGGCTAGGACCTATATCATGAACAGTAGGGTAATGGAGAGTATTAATGAACAGAGGGAGCGGAGGAAGTTAAGGGGGCATGATTAAAGTATATAAAGATGAGGGGGTGGAAGGCTGGGTTAGGAAATTTGCGGATGACACTAGGATCGGCGGTGTTGTGGATAGTGTGGGGAGCTGTCGAAGATTACAGAGGGATATTGATAGGATGCAGAGCTGGCCGGACAAGTGGCAGATGGAGTTCAATCAGGAGAGGTGCGAGGTGGTACACTTTGGAAGGACAAACTCCAGGGCAGAGTACGGGATAAAGTTCTTGGCAGTGTAGAGGAGCAGAGGGATCTAGGGGTTCATATTCATAGTTCAATGAAAGTTGCCACGCAGGTGGATTGAGCAGTAAAAACAGGTCTCTGGGATGCTAGCTTTCATAAGTCGTGAGATTGAGTCGAAGAGCCGCGAAGTGATGATGCAGCTTTACCAAACTCCAGTTCGACCACACTGTGTTCAGTTCTGGTCGCTGCATTATAGGAAGGATGTGGAGGCGTTGGAGAGGGAGAAGAAGAGATTTACGAGTATGCTGCCTGGATTAGAGCGTATGGAATATGAGAAGAGGCTTCAGCTGCTGGGGCTCTACTCACTGGATAGGAGGAGAATAAGGGGAGACGATGGAGGTGTATAAAATATTGAGAGGGAGAGATAGAGTAGACAACCAGCTCCTCCTTCCAAGGGCACCAATGCTCAAGACAAGAGGGCATGGCTTTAAAGTAATGGGGGGGTGGAATTCAGGGGAAATGTCAGAGGGAAGTTTTTCACCCAGAGGGTGGTTGGTGCATGGAATGCGCTGCCTGGGATGGTGGTGGAGGCGGATACATTGGACAGGTTCAAGAGATTGTTGGATAGGCAAATGGAGGAATGTGGGATGGAGGGATATGCGGGAGGAAAGGGTTAGATAGTGTGAGGTGTGGTTTGATGGACGGCACAACATGGTGGGCCGAAGGACCTGTATTGCGCTGTATAGTTCTGTGGTTCAAAAGTTATAAGCGGTATAAATGACGCACACTGCAGGAAGTGCTTCCCCATTTCAGAGGTAGATCGAACTAAAGGGCCTAAGGGCCCGTTTCCATGCTGTACCATCCAATGTTTCTATCCTTCCTGCATCGTATCTTTTCAGTCCCGTCAGGACAGGATCTATCAACACTTGGAAAATCAAGGTGTAATTGGAGATAAGAAGCATGGCTTCGTGCGCGGGAAGTCGTGTCTGACAGAATTTATGGAAGTGCTAACCAATAGGATAGTTGAAGGCAAGGCAGTAGACGTTGCCGATATGGAATTTTAGGAACAGGTAGGACTGCCAATTCAGTATCCCAGGGTGCAAAGTTTTCAGAGAGATGACACAAGAGACTGAAGATGCTGGGATCTGGAGAAACAAACTGGATGCTGAAGGAACTCAGCGGGTCAGGCAGCTTCTATGTAGGGAAATGGACAGTCGACGTTTTGGTCGAGACCAATCATCTGGACTGGAAAGAAAGGGGAGGAGATAGTCAGTATAAGAGATGAGGGGAAGGGTTCACGACATAATACAAAAAAGTGTTATGGTTAATGTCATCCTGTTTTTTAAACATTTATTTGCATCTTTTCCTAATTTTCTTTCGTTGTGGGTGGATTTTTCAACTGCAGTTTAAAATCGCCGTTGCATAGATCTGTGTGGAGTCCTGCACTACAAAACAAATCCGCTATCTTTATTCATTCCCTTTTAGTCGATACCGGAATTTTGATAATTGGAGATTTCCACGCCCAAATGATAAATAATTTTCATGTTTCTGTCACAATGTTGAGCAGACTCACAGAGAACCCAAATGTGACACACCGATACAAGTCTGGAGTCAGGATACTTCCTCAGGGCAAACGCAGGCAGTACCTGAAAAGAATCCTGCCTCAGAGATCAGAAGAGGAATACCAACACGAACTGGATCTTCACAAAGGAATAGAGAACACAGAAATGCTCTGGAGTAAACCACTCTAAGCAACTGGAACCAAAGTATACCTAAAGGTAGACCAATACTCTGGCAACTAGTGC
>JARFYF010000076.1:651691-663128 GCA_030265395.1 Rhina ancylostomus
GGGCTCAGGTGTGTGTCGTTATGCAAACAGTCCAGCATGGAATCCATGTGCTGTACAACAAGGCATCATCAAAGGAGTCAAATTGAGGGCCATTATCCGGAACCATGACAAGTATCTCTTCGCTGGCAAGACAGATCTGCGGCAGAGCAAGGGACCGAGATATATGAAGTACAAATGTGGCGCATTCCCTTAAGGAAGAAAGAAGAACAAATGAAACCGACGATCAGATGTTCTTCGGATGACAAAAACAGGGTTACAGGAGACTACAGAACATTAAACCGACTGCTGAGGACGGCAGTTGGCTTGTAAATGCCAGGCTGGTTGCAAAGGAAGCGAATGGAACGTGACAATTGAAATAAGAATAGCAAAGTGAGAAATTTGACATCAGAAATTATGAATCTCTAACCTAAATGGAATATCAGAAGTGAAAACTACAAACTGCTTCACATCCTGTAAGTCTGAAATGAAAACAGTAAGTTGTGTAATAACATGAATATTTCAGGTAGTATTCTTGGAAAGAGTTAAGGTTTCAGGTGAAGAACCTGGCGACTCTACTTTCATGTGGGAATCTCTTTAGGAGTTAAAAAATCGTCAAGGCAAAGGCGTGCTGGTAAAAGAGAAGAAACGGGCCCATTAAGGTCGTGTGCCTGAATGTCGGGGTAGCGCTGATGTATCATTCAGAGAACAAGGTGCTTCCAAAGGACCTGTCTTAATGGGACGCTGGCTAATTGCAGAAAACTGCTAACTCGGACGTGTCACAAGAACTGGTTGAATATAGCGTATAAATGTTACCAGGACAAGTGTACACTCGGTGTTTGGGGAAGTACAGAAGAAAGTCGTGGGGTACTGATCTTAGCGGCTTGATTGAAGAACGTGGTCGTGTGCCGAAGTATGGGATTGTGTCTGCAGGTGTCGAAAGAAGATAGACAAGTATTGACTTGTCTGAGGTGGGTCAACTCAACTGTGGTCTCTCCAATGGTTGAAATCCAGCTCAATCCGTCTACTTCATAAGAAACTCCGCATCGAAAACGGCACCAGCTGCAGTGGCGATCTCACAAAGAAGGGGCATCGGTTCAGACTAAATGGTCTCCTACTTAAGACGGATGACGAGGAATCTCTCCCACTGGATGGCGATTCCATTGATTTCTCTATGCCAGGTAACATGAGGGCTGTGCTGTTCGTGGAGTAGTGTCGGAGTCAAGTCAAGTCTCTAAGAAGTTCCTACGTGGAATGCTGGGACCATAAGGGAAGACCTGGCTGGCAGTAACAAGGGCAAGTTGGCAAAATGGATAAATTATTGCTCTGGTAATCGGCAGCGCAGGGTGATGGCGAAAAGTTCATTTTATGATCGGAAGCCCGGAATCAGTTTTCCACTACAACCATCAGTTCTGTTCGCCTCACTACAGAAAGGATGTGGAAGCCATGGAGAGGGTGCAGAGGGGATTTACAAGGTTGCTGCCTGGTTTGGGGAGCATGCCGCATGAAAGCAGGTTGAGGGCCTTTTCTCCTTGGAGCGAGGGAGAATGGGGATGGGGGGGACTGATAGAGGTATATAAGATGATGAGAGAAGTTGATCGGGTGGATAGTCACAGGCTTTTGCCCAGGGCTGAAATGGTGGCCACAAGAGGACACAGGTTTAAGGTGCTGGGGCGCAGGTACGGAGGAGATATCAGAGGTAAGTTATTTACTCAGTGAGTGATGAGTGCATGGAATGGGTTACTGGGAACGGTGGTGGAGGCGGATCCAGTAGTGTATTTTAAGAAACATTTGTATATGTACATGGAGCTGAGAAAAATCGAGGGCTATCTGTAAGCCTAGTAATTTCTACGACTGAAATATGTTCGGCACAGTTTTGCGGGCCGAAGGGCCTGAATTGTGCTGTAAGTTTTCTATGCTCCTTTTTCTAGCAGTGATGGGAAATTTTCTCTTTGTTACATACATTCATAGTTTGGATATAGCTGCTGGAGGCAAGATGATCAAGTTCGTAGCCTACTCGGTAATTATATATTTTGGAAGAACAAATAAAGCGACAAGATACACAATGAATGTAGGACTATCGGGAATAACAAGGAAGCATTGAAAAAAGAAAGGGACCATATTACACAGGACAGGAATCACTTAAATCAGAGTGCACGGAAAGATAATGTGCTGAAAGAGGTATGTGAGATGCGTGCTTTCATTAAAGGGGGGCACAGAATGTAAGAACAGGGAAATAAAGATTTAGCTTTATAAAACTTTGATTAGTTCGCAGCAAGATTACAGTATGCAGTTCTGGTCACTGCAGCATAGGGTCATGGAGTCACCAAGCGTAGAACCAGGCCCTTCTGCTCAACTGGAACATGTAGCCGAAGATTCCCATCTCAGCTACTCCATTTTGCCCGGATTTGGCCCATATCGCTCTAAACCATGTATCTGTTCAATTATCTTTTAAATGTTATTCATTTACCTTCTCAACCATTTCGTGTGGCAGCTCATTCCACATGCTGACCACCTTCCGCGTGAAAACGTTGCCCCACAATTTGCCATTAAATCTAACGGCCCTCACCGTACACTTTGGCCCTCTGGTTCATGATTACCCAACCCGTGGAAAATGACTGTGCGCATTCACTATCTCTACGCCCCTCATAATTTTGTGCACCTCAAACAGATGAGGTGCACGATACCTTACAATATTTTACGATACCAGAAAAAAATTCAACCTGCTCAACCTCTCTCCACAAGTCGATCCCTTGACTCTCAGCAACATCCTCACAAATCTCGTTTGCACTCTTTCCAATAGCTCGTCCCTCTGTTTTACAATACTCCCATGGCCCTCCCGTTCACTGTAAAATTCGTCTTCCCTAAATGCAATAGCTCACACTTTTCCCAATTAAAATCCAGTTGTCATTGCTCGGCCCACGTACCATATGATCAAAATCCCTCTGTAAATCCTGACAACATCTTCAGTGTCAAGGACACCACCTATATTCGTGTCATCTGCGAACTTGACAACCATGCCTTGTACATTTTTATCCAAATCATTGCTTTAGATGTCAAAGAGCAAAGCGCCGAGCACAGTCTCCTGGGGAACACCTATAGTTACGTGCCTCCACTTCGAAAACAAAACACCCAACATCATCCTCTCCTCTCCACCAACAAACCATATGTGTATCCAATTAGCGAGCTCTCCCTGGATCCCATGCGATCTTACCATCCAACCAGCCAACCATGCGAAACCTTATCCAAGCCCAGATGGACCACGTCTCCAATCCTGCACACATCGACCTTATTGGTAACTTGTTTTCAGAACTCAGTCAAATTCGTCAGACATGCTTTTTCACGCACAGAGCCGTGCTGACTATCCATTATTAACGTCAGTCTTTTAAATTTCTTGTTTTTATTAACCATCGGATCCCCTCCAGTAATTTACATTACTAAGATGTCAGGATTACTGGACTGTAGTTCTCAGCTAATACCATAGAACCATGGAACAATACAGTACAATATAGGCCCTTCAGCCAACCATGTTGTTCCGACCTTCAAACCACACGAAAGACTATGTAACCCCTTCCTCCCACATATCTCTCGATCTTAAATTCCTCCATGTGCTTATCTAACAATCTCTTTAATTTGTCCAATGTATCAGCCTCCACCACCACCCCAGGTAGCGCATTCCATGCACTAACCACTCTCTGGGTCAAAAAACCACCCTCTGACATCTCCCCTGAACATCCCACCCATATCTTAAAGCTATGTCCTCTTGTTTTGAGCATTGGTGCCCTGAGAAAGAAGCACTGCATATTCACGGTATCTATTCCTATCAATATTTTGTATACCTCTATCATGTCTCCACTCATCGTCCTTCTCTCCAATGAGAACAGGCCTAGCTCCTTTAGTCTCTCCTCATAATCCATACTCTCTAATCCAGGCAGCATCCTGGTAAATCTCCGCTGCACCCTTGCCAACTCCTCCACACCCTTCCTATAATGAGGCGATCAGAACTGGACACAATATTCTAAGTGCGGCCTAACCAGAGATTTGTAAAGCTGTATCATCACTTCGCGGTTCGTAAACTCGATCACCGGACTTATGAAAGCTAACATCCCATAAGCTTTCTTAACTACCCTATCCATCTGCGAGGCAACTTTCAGTGATATGTGGATATGAATCCCCAGATCCGTCTGCTCCTCTACATTGCCCAGAATCCTGCCATTTACCTTGTACTCCGCCTTAGAGTTCGCCCTTCCAAAGTGTACCACCTCACACTTCTCTGGATTGAACTCCATCTGCCATGCCAGCCTAGCTCTGCATCTTATCTATATCCCTCTGCAATTTTCGACAGCAATGCGCACTATCCACAACACCACCAATCTTTGTGTCATATGCAGTCTTGCTCAGCCATCCTTCCACTCCCTCATCTAACTCGTTAATAAATATCACAAAAAGTGGAGGCCCCAGAAACGATCCCTGTGGGTCACCAATGGTCACAGCCCTCAGATCCGAATGCACTCCCTCCACCACAACCCTCTGCTTTCTGCAGGCAAGCTGATTCTCAATCCACAAGGCCAAGCCTCCCTGGATCCCTTGGCCTCTGAACTTTTTCCTTCGCAACTCTTATTAAATAAAGGCACAACATAAGCCACTCTTCAGTTCTCCTGCACTTCACCCGTTGCATATGATGACGCAGAGCAAAGAAGTAAGATGACTGACAAGAATCTTTCTCCTTCGCAAATGTTAGTATTAGAGGACGGTAAGCTAACCGTAGGGAAGTGGAGCATTTTATTTAACTCTGAAGACACTAATATTTAAAAGGCACTGCCTGTACAACCGTGCACAAGTATTTAGACGAACACTTGAAATTCTTATTGTGCAGAAAGAAATTAACACGTGCTAGAAAATGAGATTACTGCAGGTAACGAGCTGATGGCCGGCATGCATACGGAAGCCTAAATGACTTACCTAATCGTTGCACGTCTCTCAGATTCTGTATGTCTATGGGTCTATGACGATACCGCTGGAGTGCTGCAGTAAAGAACACTGCACTTCCTGGCCTCCAGCTCTTCAGTGGTAGCTTTACCCTACAGTCTTTTGTTCTAATTTATTCGGTCTCTCCTGCTCTCTGACAACTGAAATAGGAATTTGACTACATTTGACTTGGGGTGATTCACGTCCGCTCACGGAGCTGTTCTACTCCTGATGATATGATGATCGATGTTTTCACTCGGTTCCTGTCCACCTCGTCCGCATCATTTCCCAGAACGAACTCCAATAGTTTCCCCACGCCTCGGTTGGTGGCAGGAAAGAGCTGCTAACATTGATTTAACAGGATTCATTCTATGAAGCACGCCTGCGCAGTATTAGGTAATTAAAATATATACATAAAATAACGCCTTAATAGTCCAAATGCTTCAAACATTCAAAGTAATATTTATATTGCAGTAAATGCCTGCAAAACACACTCAGATAGGCAGGGCTGGGCTTGGGGTTCTGAACTAAGAAGTACACGATATGACAGGAAATGGCCACACTGCCTGAGTACACACTGGCTCCCCACTCTGCAGGCCCCACACTGACATGGGATGCACGCAAGTTGGTTACGGTAAAAGATGTTGGATCACTTCACAACCGCACCCATGCAGGTAGCCAGTTTCCTTCAAGGTCTTAGGCAGTGATACACAAGGGACGAGAGTGAGCAACTAACTTCAGCTTCAGAGCACCCCGACGCAATACGTCTCCGATCAAGAAAAGAAGAAGAATTTGGCACCCACACAGTCTGGTATATCTCAACAAAATTTATTTTCCAATTTGCAAGTATTCCACGTGTAAACCACTGATGGGATTCTCGGATAAAATGGAATATTCGTATTGGAACCAATGAATGTTCACTGAGCACGAGGCAAAATTAACCGACCGATTGAGATGAATGGATATTTTATTGCGTTCGTCAGCTGCACCCTGAACTTTGACTGAGTCGCTGCAAAAATAAAGGTGTTTGTGCAACAACTTAACGTCAACATCATGAATGAGACTTGCTGAAATATGAAGGTCGAGTCGGTATCGTTATCGGGGTCGACCTGCACGATGTTGTAATAGAGGAAGTTGATGACGTAAGGCAACCACAAAAGAATGAAGTTACCGGATACGGCGAAGAGTAGAATTATGGACTTCCTTCTACTCTCCATTTCCGGATCACTACGATTGTCTTCGGTTCTCTGACCCCTCAGTCTCTTACGTATTTGACTCGGCACTAAACTGTGCCTGACGGTCAAAGCATTGAGCAACAAGATTAAAATGAATGGCAATCGAGGCGTTAACACTTTATCCAGCCAGTCATATGCTACCCACCCGGGTGCAGTGTAATACCCTGGTTTTCTCTGACATCCCCACGGTATATTGTCGATGAACATCTCAGGTTGAAAGGTAAAGGAAATGGGAACATTTTTAATACAGAACAAACCGCAGGTAGTTGCCAGAACCGCAGCCGCTGTATTTCCGGTGCAATATTTAGTTTTCAATTTATCTCAACAAAGAGCGATAAAACGATCGAATGAGAAAGCGACGGTGAACCAGACGGAACAGTCCGTGATGGCGGCAAAAGCTCCAGCGATTGCACTGCACACAGTGGTTACCTCGAGGACCGATCCGGAAAAATAATAAAAAAACGATCCTCCACAAGATGACGGCAACTATCAGGGACAACAGGTCCGCCGATGCCATGGCCACCAGGTATCGAGACATGCAGGCGGAGAGGCCGCATTTCTCCCTGGACAGGATCACAATCGCCAGGAGGTTAACTATTAACAAAAAGGAAAATAAATCTGACAGATCTGCAATGAATTCTGCTTTTCCAATCGTTGCTAACATCGCTCACTCTCCCCCAATCTTCCCTTACCCAACCACCAACTCCATTTTTCTTTTCATTTCCGAGTCCAACAGGTTCATAGAACAGAGACTCGAACAGAACAGGAACATCAACTTCGGCCCAGCACATCTGCGCCGATGACTGTACCGATTTAAAATAAATATCTTCTTCCTGTACATGATTTATATCCTTCCATTCCCTGTAATTCTCACAACTTCTTAAATTCCACGATCATAACTGTTTCCAAGACCTGACAGCCCATTCAAATCATTCACCACCATCTGTGCAAAAAAAAAGTTTCCGGACATCTCTTTTCTACATTAGCTCTCTCACCTTAAATGCAATGACCTCAAGCAGTTCATTTACTGAACCTCAATAGAGATTCTGACTGTTCATCGTATCTGTGCCTATCATCATCTTATAATCTTTATCTGGTCTCTCCACAGCCCCAGAATCTCCAGAGAAAACAACAACAGAGAGGTTGCTTAACATCTCCTGAGAACTCACGCCCTCTGATCCTAGAAAACGACTCCTGCACGCAAGGGATAATCCAGGAAAATGTAGGCCAGTGAGCCACATATCATTGGTAGGGAAGCTTTTGGAGAGGAATTACGTCCATTTGGAAAACAAAACATGGCCTGATTAAGGACGGACAGGAGGGCTTTGTGCAGGTCAAGTCATATAAAATAATGGAAGGCTGGGTGACGAGAACGCTTATGAATTTAGTCAGAAAGAAAAGGGAATCGTCTGTAGGATTAGGAAGGTAAAATCACACAGGCCCTTGGCGAATACAGAGTTAGCAGGAATGAGCTCAAGCAGGGGACAGGTTGGACAAAGCGGGCCATGAAGTGTCTATAGCATGTCGGATTAAAGAGAATTCGAAAGATTTTATACTTGCATTAAAAACAACAGAAAAACTAGGGAGAGGAAAGGACACCTTGATGGTCCTTAAAGACCCACCTCACAATGCCTATTGCGTATTACCATATTTTGGTGTACACCGACTATTACCTCGACCACATCCTCCGACTCAAGGCATCAATTCCCTCCTTTATCCTTGAGGGGTCTTACCCTCTCCTAGTTACCCTCTTGTTTTTAATGCAAGTATAAAATCATTCGGATTCTTGTTTCAATGCACGATGAAGTACCTCTTTCATACTACTTTCCAAAGAAAAAGGTCCCTGAAAACACTTTGAGGATCTCATCTCCCTTCCCATCTCTATTGTTGAAACCAGTGAGGACCACGGCGTCTGGGTGAAGATTCTCACTTCTCAGAATGACCTTTACCGACTCAGACATCCTTGCACTAGCGCCAGGGAGGAAGCACACCTGGAATACCCCGCGGCCTCGGAAATGACTGTCTGTGCCCCAAATAATCGGCTCTGTCTGACTTCACACCTCCATGCTGAGCCTCAATGTCCATCACGGTGCCTCTGCTGCAGCTGTAAGAAGGTTCATTACCCCGAACATTATCCAAAAACGTATACCTGTTACTGAGGGCGATGGCCACAGTGAGCTACTCTCTTTACTCTCTTTGCTTTCATGATGGTTTCCCAAATACCTACAGCCAGCACATGAGCGTGTGACCATCTCATTGATCGTCTCCCTGATCTCCCACACCCTGCAGGAGGAGATCCCACTGCCAAGACAGCCCTCCTAATTGCACGAAATAAAGTTTAACCACCTTACCTATTCCTCCTAACCTCTGCTCAACCCCTTCGCCGAAGTCTCACAGTCAAAACCTCATCAGTATGACTACAAACACAGCATCCACTACTCACACACATCCAGAGTTAAACGGGACGCTCGGCTGGAGCCTGATATCCTTTTCGTTGTTGACCACTCTCCGACTTATGTTCCTTATTTAAAAATCTCCGGTTCTCCTCATTGTTTACGAGCTCAACAAGCACTACTCAATCTGAAAGGTGTAAAATAAATTTACCTAAACTTCTGAGCAAAAGTCATGAACGATTACCCAGATATTTCTTTGTCCTTCCCTTTGCCCATGTTCCTCCAGCAGACTTAAGCAACAACGGGCCCTCACCCGCAGCAAAGGGCAGAGTTGTCAATTTAATATGACTAAAACCATTCGATTAAACCCAATTTTCTACATTAACAAGGCCAACCCTTTTTCCAATACCTCGAACACATGAAAGGACATGAGGCAATTTACAGCACGTTTTCCATCTTCACAATCATGCTTCTGACCGAAAGGGGATAGCACCTCCCTTGTCTTCCACAGAATCCCCGGCCCTCTCTACCGCCAGAACCTCTCCACAAAGCGGGACACAATACCCACCTGACAGAGCTTGGAATTCAGTGTGCACTTCCAGAGTCCGGTGTCGTTCATTCGACAGACGCCGGAGCCCAGATGATCCAACTGAGTGGAAAACGGGTATCATTTGCTCAGAATCGTAGCCTGCAAGCTGATCTGGCATTACTTCATTCATTCTGGATGTGGATTTGGAGCATTTTGCAGGGACCGCATTGGTGGTACCTCACCACCACTATGTCCAGTACGCAGTGGGTGACTGGAGGCCTGCTGGGACTGGAGGGATTGAGTTATAAGGAGACACCGGATAGTCTGGGACTGTTCTATGGAGCGTACGAAGCGGAGGGTAAATTCTATGGAGGTTTAAAAACCATGAATGGGAATATCAGGTGGATGGTCACAGTACTTTTCCAAGGGGAGGGGAGTCCACAACAGGACTGCACATGTTTAAGGTGTGGGGGGGGTGGGATTTAAGTGTACCTCAGGGGCAACTATATCAAACAGAGGGTGGTTTTGCATGGAACGAGCTGCAAGAGAAAGTTGTCGAGGCGGCACGGTAGCGTAGTGGTTAGCACGACGCTATTACAGCGCTTGCAACCTGGGTTCGATTCCCGCCGCTGTCTGTCAGGAGTTTGTACGTTCTCCCGTGTCTGCGTGGGTTTCCTCCGGGTGCTCCGGTTTCCTCCCACATTCCAAAGAAGTACGGGTAGGTTATTATGGATTTAAAAATGGGCGGCGCGGACTCGTTGGGCCGGAAGGGCCTGTTACCACGCTGTAAATAAAATTTAACTTAATTTAAAAAAAAACAGAAACAACATTTTAAAGCCATCCGGACAGTTACATGGGCAGGAAAGGTTTAGAGGGACATGGGTCAAGCGCAGGCAATTGGGACTCCCGCAGTTGTCACCTTGTTCGGCATGGACGCCTTCGAAAGAAATGGCCTGTTTCACCCTATAGGACTCATAGGCCCCAGAAGCGCATGGAAGGGCATGGAAGGGCGATGTAAAAAGACAGACTATTTGGTTCTTTCGTTTCTTTCTTGAACACATACCAACCGGTTCTCATCCACTGCACTCTCATCTGGCATAATTTCTCCCTACTCTCAACACCATCTCTTTCGATTCCTTCCACTTTCTGCAGATTAAAGCGGTAACCCGGAATACTATCATCTGCCCCATGTATCACCTGCCTTTTTCTTCGCTCCGTAGAACAGTACTTCCGATGCGACCCAGGCGCTCATCTCCCACCGCCAGTTCTTTACCGCTCCGTCTCTGCCACGTCGCTGCTGCCTCCTGCAATCGTGCAGAATTCCTCACATTCTCCAGACGCCATCATTTACATTTCTCTTCCTTTTCTGGAGCGTTCTGTCTCTATTCCAGGAGACGGACATGTCATGGACATCTCCTAAAAACCCAGCGAGTCCAACAGCTATGTCGGCTGCACGTCTTACCACGCTACTTTCTGCAAGGATGCCATCAATTCCTCTCAATTTCTTCTTTTATCCCTCATCCACTCTCAGGAAGAGGCCTCCATCTCCAGAGATTCTGTTATGTTCCATTTCATTGTCAAACGCAGCTTCCCTCTGCCATAGCCTATGGAGTCCGCACACGTATTTATCCCACTCCCCGCCTTTCTGCCTTGACCCAACCCCATACCTCAAGCACAACAGCACCAGAGGTGGTCACATTTCTCCCACAAGAATCGGCAACCATCCTTCGCCATTGGCCGCAGGTCAAAAGTGACCCCATCTCTAGTCACACCTTCCCCTCTCCCCATCCCATTTCTGCTTTCTCTTACGGACACTCTGTTCTGAGATCCTCTTTCGACTCCTCCGTACACAGACATCCCTTACTGCGCCTGGCACGTTTCCCGAAATGATTTTGAATACCTGTGCCTGCAACTTCCCCCTCACCTCCATCCAGGGAACTAAACAGCCCTGCCAGGTATGGCAGTGGACAAAACCTGGGATGCTGTATACGATGCTTGCGATGTGGCCTCCTTCAAGCGGGGGGCAGGCGACCGGTTTGCTGAGCACCTGCAGTCTGTCTGCAAACGGTCCCTGCGAGATTCCCATTGGATGGCATTTAAACTGCCTTTCCCATTCCCACGCCTCTCTCTCTCTCTCTCTCTCTCTCTCTCTCTCTCTCTCTCTCTTAGGTCTTCTCCATTGACGTGAGGATGTCAAACGCAGATTGGGCGAAGAACATCTCATATTCCGTTTGAGTCTGTTACGTACCTGCAACAAAGGAAACACACCGAGACATGTGTAAGTGTTAAAAACTACTTTATTAATAACTACTTATGATAATAAGTAAAATAAAAGT
>JARFYF010000076.1:690830-706582 GCA_030265395.1 Rhina ancylostomus
TTCTAGTTGCTTAGAGTGGTGTACTCTAGAGCAGTCCTGTGTTCTCTATTCCTTTGCGAAGATCCAGTTCGTGTTGGAATTCCTCTTCTGATCTCCGTGGCAAGATTCCTTCCAGTTACTGCCTGTTTTTGTCCTGAGGAAGTATCTTGACTCCAGTCTTGTATCAGTGTGCCGCATTTGGCTCTCTGTGAGTTTGCTCTTGATCAACATTGTGACACATAGCTTCCAACATTAAATCTTGTGAAGAAAATCGCTCGGGATAAAGACCTGTTAACTTGGATCGAGGAATCTATGGAAGTGATACAACATGGCATTACATTCGATCAGATAATATATTTATTTGTTAGTCACATGTGCATCGAAACACACAGTAAAATGAGTCTTTTTGCGTTACTGTTCTGGGGCAGCCCGCAAGTGCCGCCACTCCTCCGATGCCAAGCATTGCATGCCCACAGCTACTAAACCGTACGTTGTTGGAATGTTGGTCGAAACAGGAGCACCTGGAGGAAACGCACTTCGACACGGGAAGAAGGTACAAACTCCTTAAAGACAGCGGCGCAATTGAACCCGGGTCGCTGGCATTGAAATGGATACACAGGGGGATTTTTCCAGTACAAGTCTGAGTTGGAATTGGTAACAACACAAGTTCGACGATGTTGCAGTTTGTGGATCTAATTTGCTGAAAACCCCGCACATGATCAATAAAGTTGAAGTACCGCAGTACAGATACGGCCTCTACGTCCAATCGTGTCCATGCCGACCTTTTAGGAGTCAGAGAATTATACAGCACATAAATAGGCCCTTCAGGCCCTTTGGTCCTTCTACTCCATGCCGATCAAGATTCCTACTTAACCTGGTAGCATTTTCCCGTGTTTGGCCCATATCCTTCTCAATCTTTACTATTCACGGATCTGGCCAAAGAATCACAGAGTAATACAGCGTTGAATCAGACCCTTCATTCAAACGCGTGGAAGCCGACGAATTTTCCCATCCAAGCTTGTCCTATTTGCCTGCATTTGGCCCACATTCCTCTGAATCTTTCCTATCTCTGTACCTGCCCACACGTCTTTTAAATGTTGTAATTTTACCTAACTCTTCCACTTCCTCTCGCAGCTCGTTCCATATACCTATTTCCAACCTGCGTGGAAAAGTTGCCTCTCAGGTCAAATTTAAACATTCCCCTCTCACAAAATTATACGCTCTCGGTTTTGAATACACTTCTCTGGGAGAATGACAGTGTGCATTTCCCCCTCTTAGGCTCTACCCATTTTCCCGCCTTGCCAATTTAAATATATGCCTCAAATCGTCAAATTATGCATTGTAACTAATTCGTAATGGAACAGAGTTACAGTATTTTGCACTATTGGTAACTAATAAACATGAGGATACAATTTAATATAAACTTCTATATTTGGCGATATTTCTGAAACCCAGTGAAACGAGTCCCAAGTAATCCTTCAACTGGACTTCGTTATCACATAAATGGTTCACTGGTTTACAACAATTTGGAGGGAGCTCCACATTCCAGCGTCATCAGTCTCCTGAGACGGCAGTTTACAGTAGCTTGGATTTGGTAACAGGCCCGCTGCAATGCACATTGACACATTTTTGCACTGGGCCTCATAACCAGCATATACAGTGAGATAAGTCACATTTGGAAGTGACAGGAAATGAGGGCAGTTAGTAAAACGTAGTTTAATGATGCACACGCATGAGTTGAAAGTACAATTGTTAAATAGCTCTTGATAAGCCATGCACCGGGTGAAACTACATCAGTAGGTGTGTTGACTAATGCAGAAAGAGAAGAGCAAAAATGCTGTAATATAAGAAACTGGTGCATTTGGCTTCCTTGAAACTGCTGTGGCATTCGACAAAGTGATTCCTGGCCAACCCGTAGTTTGCAGAGCTACACGTCGTGAAAAAAGACCTCTCAGCCCAATTCGTCCGTGGCAACCAATATGCCTTACTGAGCCAAACCAATTTGCCTGCGTTTCGTCCACATCCTTCCAAGCCTCTTCTGTCCATGAAGGGATATCCTTTGAACACTATAATGGTATGGTATCAATGTTCTCCACCTCTGCCTCTTCCTCTGATAGCTCGTTCCATATATCCACCACACTCCATGTTAAGTCCTTCCATTCTCGTCCGATTTAAATCTTTCCCATCTCACCTTGAACATATTCCCCCAATTTTACACTCCCCTAACATGCGCGAAAGACCTTGACGATCCATCGGACCCATACCCGTCAATATTTTATCATACTCCATAAAGTTACCCCTTAGCACCCGGGAAAACAGCCCCAGTCCACTCAGTCTCGTCTCGTAACTCAGTGTCTCCAGTCCCGCAGCGTACTTCTGAATCCTTTCTGTATCCTTTCATCGCATCCTTCCGGTAGTACGCATGAGTTATGCAAGTGTGACGTGTTGCTCTTTGGGAGGTCAGATGGAAGGGGATGTGTGCAGTAAACGGTAGGACCAAAGAAGAATTGTGGGGTCCAAGTCCATACCTACTGAAAGTTAAAACACAAGTATATAGGGTGGTAAGGAAGGTGTATGGCATCTGCTTGCACTTATCAGACGAGGCATTGAGGAAAAGGTGATAAAATGGTGATGTAGCTGTTCTTTGAGCACTCTTGAAGTATTGTGCGCAGTTCGGGTCGGCCCAGTACAGAAAGCATCTGTAGGATTTGGAGAGCGTGCAGAAAAGATTCATCGGGGTGCTCCCTAGATTAGAGAGAATTAGCTATGAGGAGAATTTGGACAAATTCGGATTATTTTCTCATGAGCATCGGAAACTGAGGGGTGACCCGATAGAAGTTTATAAAATTATTAGAGACATGGCTAGTAAGAGTATTTTTCCCCAGTGGAGAAATGTCAAAGCGCAAGGTAGCGTAGCGTTTAGCGCGACGCTATTACAGCGCCAACGATCGGGGTCCGATTCCCGTCGCTGTCTGTAAGGAGTTTTTAAATTCTCCCCGTGTCTGCGTGCGTTTCCTCCGGATGCGCCAGTTTCCTCCCACGTTACAAAGACGTACAGGTAGGTTAATATGTGTTTAAAATGGGCGGCGCCGTCTCCTTGAGCCGGAAGGGCCTGTTACCACGCTGTAAATAAAATTAAATTAAAATTATAACTAAAAAGTAGGGTGACGGTTTAAAGAAGCAACTAAAACTTGCATGGAAAAGGAAGAAAAATACTCAAAGAGCTTTAGTGAAGAAAAGCCTGGAAACTTTCATGAACTGGTCAACTTGAATCCTCAAATAGGAATATAAAATATCATGTGACCATTATCCAAATACAGCTTGAGGGTGGACGCTCTGCGCGCTTCGGCTGTTTCATTACCCGGTGACTTAAAAGCACCTGTGAGAATCGTCATTGGGTTCAAAATGCAACGGGCAAATCATTTTGTCCTCTTTACGTTCAATATTTATGCCCAGAACTCAACGAAGGGAAACATATAATTCGGACTAATCCTGGTTCTTCGACCGAAATTTATTTGTCATCGAAGTAAAAAGAGTTTGTACATTTAATAATTTTTTTGCAGAAACGTTTTACTTTCGCTACTTAACTAGGGAATTTAATAGGTTCACTGGAGATTTCACCAGAGCTTTCAACTGCTCCCTAAATTTATTCTGAGTTACTGCATAAATAAATGTGTTTGTGCAGCAGCTCAGCATTTGAAACACGTTGGCACTTTCCATTAGAATGAATCTGGGGTCGCTGTAGCCATTAATTTTATAACCAACCTGAAACCGTTCGATAAAGAACTGGATAACATACGGCATCCACAGAAGGATGAAACATCCCGAGATGGCAAAAAGCAACACAATGGACTTTCTGCGGTTTTCCATCTCCGGGTCGCTCTCTTTCCCTCCTGTGGGACAACTACGGAGTCTCCGACGGGCACGACTGGCCGCCAGAATATGCCTGACAGTCAGAGCGTTGAACGAGAGAATAAGCAGGAATGGGAGACAAGGGGTTAACACGCGATCGACCCAATCAAATATTGTCCACAAAAGAAAAGAATAACGGATATCCCTCCGTTTGCAATACCAGGGCACATTGTCAATGATGTAGATTGGTTCGTGAAGAAAGTACCAAGGTATGTTGATCAGACAGCCCAACGTGCATACAACCGAGACAACAATGCCAGCTGTCCTGTACGTGCAATATTTTGCTTTGAGTTTCTGGCAACAGATGGCTACAAATCGGTCAAAGGTGAAGGTGACGGTTAACCACACCGAGCTGTCTCTGGCGGCGTAAATTAACGCAATGCTGAGACTGCATATAGGAGTGATGGAGAGGAAGCTACCCGGAAAATAAAGAGCGGGAATCCGATTTAATATCACGGCGGTGATAATCACCAGCAGATCCGTCACTGCCATGGACACAAGGTACCGGCTGATGCATCTGGAGAGGCCGCAGTTTCCTTTGGACAGGATGACAATCGCCACTAAATTAACTGCAGGAGAAACAAGGAAGATTATTGACACAACACACTCCCTGAAGAGGTAATGCATCGGTTCGAAATGCACGAACCTCCCGCGTTTTCATTAATTAACCCACAACCAAATGTAGTTCACGGATCTCGGAGGAAATCTTAGGGACAGAATAAATGGAAGTAAATGACATAGGAAGTGTTTCATGAAAGTTGTCGATTGAAGTATCAGGGAAATTCACATATTGTTGAAATTGTTCCGATTCTACTGGACTAAATAGCAAGTTGAACATTTTTCCTCCATTCTTACTGCAGATCCATAAATAAACCCATTCGTTTTAAGTCGTGTTTATGAATCGGTGTTCGTTATTATTATGAGGCATTTCCCTCTCATTCACCTCATCCTAAGATCCTCCAGTTTCGGCACCTTATCCGAAAAAAGTTGTATATTCTGTCGTTCAATTGTTTTCCTGCAGTCGATAGCCATATCACTAGCAGAAAAGAACGGAACTGCCCAGTGTCACGAACTCGTCGGATTATGATTATCACGACTGATGTGGAATTTCATTCAATGCATTCATTTCTTTCCACTTCCGTTGACAACACATCTGAACTGGACTGCGATCTTAGACATTCTCAATTAAATTCATCTCAACGGATTTAAGGACAGGGCGGAGCGAAGGAGGGAACACATTAAAAATACATTAAATATACAAACTTGGAGTGTTTCCTCTGGAGCGTCGGAGCCTGAAATGTGAAGTTTACAAAGCTGTGAGAGACATAGTTCGGTAGATAGTCAGACTCTTTCTCCTGAGGTAGAAATTTCAAATACTAGCGGGCACAGCTGAAAGGTGAGGGGCGGAATTTAAAACAAGATGTGCGGGGCAAGTTTTTCACATAGAGCGTGGTGGGTAACGAGAACGGGCTACCAGTGGAGGTGGTGGAAGCCGGTACTGTTTAGTGGTGTGTCAAAGGCTGTTAGATTCGCACATGAACAGTCAGGGAATGGAACGATATGGATCATGTGAAGGAAGTTAGTATGAGCTTAGTTTGGCATCATGCTTATCAAAGGCACCGAGTGCCGAAGGGCCTTTTCCTGTGCTGTAATATCTTATTTATTCTGTCGAGAGCACTTCGAAGAGCGGTTGCCTTTCAGTTTCAAAATGATGCCCCTTTGTTCTGGACTCTTCCACCAGCCAACACGTTCATTTTTTTCTCTCTCTCTCTCCACCCGGGTAGATTTAGAGTTCTGTTAATGCTCTGTGCCTCTTGACTGCAGAGTGCCACCTGTGTTAACAAGTTAACCAATGTTAGAAAATGCCGGCGACGCTCTCAGGTCAGGCAAAATTAGCGGAGAAGCAGAATTAACGTTTGGTTCAGACATTCAGAACTCTATTCAAATGACAATTAACAGTTTCTTTCGCTGCAGATGCTGCCTGGGCTGCTGAATATCAGTAGCATTTTCAATCATTTAATCACTCCATCATCTGACAAATCTGTGCTACACGTTTAGAGTGTCAAGAACTGTTCCCAGTTACGTACCCAGAACTGATGCAGTCTGACCACCTTTATCACATTTATCATTCGAAGACACGGAATGGGCGGCACGGTAGCGTAGAGGTTAGTGCGACGCTATTACAGAACCAGAGATCCGGGTTCGATTCCCGTCACTGTCTGTAAGGAGTTTGTACGTTCTACCGTGTCTGCGTGGGTTTCCTCCGGGTGCTCCGGTTTCCTCCCACATTCTAAGGACGAACGGGTAGGTTAATATGGGGTTTAAAAATGGGCAGTGCGTATTCGTTGGGCCGCAAGGGCCTGTTACCACGCTGTAAATAAAATTTTTAAAAATATAAAATTTAACGATGGTGGCGGAGCGTGGCCTCTTTGCAGATTTAGTGTTTACTTCGACTTACATCGTCCTTTACATTAGATTTTTGCATCACAAATATAACTAATAATGTTCTGTTAAATCGTCTTACAGGGCCGGTGATCTTCCGACTTCCAGGAACGGCTGAACAATTGGCCTGACTCCCGGACCCAGAAGGAATCGACCAGCGAGGCCTCGGACGGGACGGTCCACGTGGAAGCCTTTGCAGGGTGAAGAACCGACACCACTGAGCATGCACCACCGGGACCCGACTCCAGAACCCAGCTGGAGCCCGCAACGATGAAACACGAGGACCCGAGTGAAGACCCGACCAAGGGGGGTGCCCGACGCCGACCCCCGTATCCCGACCCAGTGAAGGCAGAGTCCCAAGGCCCGACCAGACATAGGGACCGGGCAGCGGAGGCCGAGTCCCGATGCAGGACCTGTGGGCATGTCCGATGCCGGAGACCGACAACAGGGCCCCCTTGAAGCCCACACGAAGCTGCTGGGACGGACCACTCCTCTTAAGGACTTTCAGACCTGCATGGGAATAACAGTTTACCTGAGAGATCAGCTGAATCCAGTCCAAGTCTTGCAAGTTTGTTCTCCGGCAGTCACTTACATTCCAATCTAGGTGAATCCGCTCCAGGTCTTCAAAGTCTGGCTAGACGAAATCACTTACCTGCTAGTCCAGGTGCATGAGCTACAGGTCTTCCAGGTCTGTCCTTAAGTAATCACTCACCAGGTGGCTCCACTCCAGGACCTCCAGAATGGCCGAGTCGCAGCCGCTAATTTTGGAAGCGTGATAAGAGGGCTTGGGGACAGGTGAGGCTGAAACAGTATGGATACGTCCACGCCCCTCCCCATAACACTACTAGCTAAATCTCAGGCCATTGAGAACAAAGCTAATGAACTGAGGCTATGAGTGACGTACCAAAGAGAACTGAGGAACGGCTGTGCACTATGCCTCACTGAGCCGTGGCTTACACCTGCTTCACCTGACTGTGATATGCAATCTGAGGGCTTCTCACAGTCCACTGGATTGACTCTACGGCGTCCTCGCGTCCTTTGTTTCTTAATCAATAACGTGGTGTTCGGACGCGACGGTCCTGGCGAGCTACTGCTCACCCAGCCTGAAATATCTAACGGTGAAGTGTCGACCATACTACCTGCCACGGGAGTTTACTTCAGCTATCCTGTTGGTAGTTTACATCCCACCCAAGATGAACATGAAGCCTGCACTCAATGAACTATACTTTGTGGTCAACAGCCTCAAGGCTGATAAGGGGTACCCTGAAGTCCTCTTCATTTTAGCATGTTACTACATCCAGGCCAACTTCCACTGTGTTTTGTTACTTTATTTTTCCAATCCTTTTTCTTAAATTTCACATTAATAAACAAAACAATAGTAATTATACGCATGATACAAAGAGATCGGGATTACAATAGTAACATTTAACATATACAGACACAAAGAGTGATATATAATCTGAACCTCCCAATCTCTTGATAATTAGACATGAGAAAGATTTTGAAAGAAATTGATTGTATGCAAAATGCAAAAATAAAAAAAGTAACAAAACAAAAAAAATTAAGAATAAACAACAACTAACCAAGAATAAAATAAAACTGGACTGTCGTATTTCTTCAGTTAAAAGCTTTATTATGTCATTAACTCCGCTCCTCTATATTCGAATAGAAATTTATTGAAAAGGATTCGGAAAAGGTCAACTTACATCACATGAAAATGCTAGATAAATGGGCTCCAAGTTCCTTCAAATTTAATGGAACGAGCGGAATAACGTTTCAGCACAGACTAGAAGGGCCGAATGGCCTGTTTTCTGTGCTACAGTGTTCTATGGTTCTAATATACGTATTTCATTATTAGTTCGGTTTTTAAATCCAGTAGAGTATGAAAGATTGTGTTACCAAAGTACTACAAGCACGTCTGCTGTCCCACCAAGGGCCCTGACACCCTTAACCATTGCGATACAACCATAAAAGATTCCTTCCTCGTCCTCACTTCGGTAAATCAGACCACCATGCTGTGCTCCTACTCCCTGCATACAAACAGAAACTCAAATGGGAGGATTCAGTACAGATTGTCGTGCAGTGCTGGTCTGAGGAACGAGATGGGCTTTACGTGACTGCTTTGAATCAGTGGACTGCACCATGTTCAAAGACTCAGCTGCCAGCCTTGATAAGAATATCACCAACATCGCAAGTATGTTGAGGAGTATGTACCAAAGAGGACAATACAGGAGTTCCCTACTCGGAAACCATGGTTGAACCGGGAGATCCACTCCCACACAGTCAACATCAGCACATCCCTTCCTGAGAAGCTTAACGTATTCTATGCACGTTTTGAACTGAAGGGAATTGGTGTGTAACCACCCACCCTGACTGCCTCCAATGCAACTGAACCCGTGGTCACCATCGAGGGCGTAAGATCACTCTACCGGAGAATAAACCTGAGGAAAGCATATGGCCCGGATGGTGTCCCTGGCCGTGCCCTCATATATTGTGATGATTAGCTGATGGGGGTATTTGCAGACATATTTAACATCTCCCTGCTTCAGTCTGACGTTTACACCTGTATTAAGAAACCACTATCATCCAGGTCCCGAAGAACAAACAAGGTAACGTGCATTAATAACTCCCGACCTGTGGCTTTGACATCCACCATCAGGAAGTGCTTCGATAGGATGGCCATGGCACGCATTAACTCCAGCCCCCAAGGAAATATCGACCCACTGCCATCGACTACTGCGGGAGGTCTATTGTGAACGCCGTCTCCCTGGCCCTACACTCATCTCTGGAGCATCTTGCCAGTAAAGACGCCAACTTTTGACTATTGTTTATTGGTATCGTGAGCTTTTGTGGCCGTGGCGTCTAAATGGTTTGACTTGGATAAGCTACTGTTGATGTCCACTCTTCGGAATTTGAAACTCGCAACCCTCTGGACCTCAGCACCATTGATATAGACAGTCTCATCTCAACCGCTCCGCCTTCAATACCATAATTCCAAGCAAACATCATCAAACTCCGAGACTTGGGACTCAACACTTCCCTCTGCAACTGGATCCTTGGCTTTCTGACCAACAGACCGCAATCAGTGAGATAGGCAGCATCACCTCCAGCACGATTATGCTCGACACTGGTGCCCCACAAGTCTGCGTCCTCAGCCCTCTACTCCCTACATACTCACGACTGTGTGGCTAGATTCCGCTGGAACTGTAGTGAGCCGTATCGCAAATAACGATGAGTCAGATTACAGGAAGGAGACAGACAGCTTGGTGACATGGTGTCATGACAGCATCCTTTCCCTCAATGTCAGCAAAACAAAAGAGCAGGTCATTGACCTCAGGGAAGGTGGCGGTTGACATGTAACTGTCTATATCAATGGTGCTGAGGTCGAGAGTGTTGTGAGCTTCAAATTCAGAGGATTGGACATCACCCGTGGCCTACCCTGGTCCAACCAGGTAGATGCCACCGCCACGAAAGTTCACGGGCGCATCTTTTTCTTCAGGACGGTAAAATAAATTGGCATGTCCCTTTTGACACTCACCAACTTTCATCGATGACCATAGAAAGCAGCCTATCTGGATGTATCACGGCTTGGTATGAAACTACTCTCCCCAGACCGCAAGACCCGTAAAGAATTGTGGACACAGTCCAGCACATCACGAAAACCAGCCACCCCTCCATGGACGATATCAGAACCTCTTTCTGCCTTGACGAAGCAGTCAGTATAATCAATGACCTCACCCACCTGGGCCATTGTCTCTTCTACCCTATCCTATAAGGCAGAAGATACAGGACCCTGAGGGCACTTACCACCAGACTCGAGGATACCTTCCATCCCAGTGTGATAAGACTATTGAACTGCTGCCTGTTACGATGAGATGGACTTTTGACCTCACAATCTAACTTATTATGACTTTGCACCTTATTGTCTACCTGCAATGCATTTCCTCCGCAGCTCTGACACTTTACTCTGTATTCTGTTATTACTTTACCCTGTACTACATCAATGCGCGTGTAATGAATTCATGTGTACAAACGGTGTGCGGGACATGTTTTTCACTGTACCTCGGTACAAGTGACAATAATAAACCAATACCAATACAAACACCAACAGCAATACCAATACTCGACACCGCACACATTGGGCCCAGAGTCCAACATTAAATTAAGTAAGAAATGCTTCACCTGGAACTGCAATCGCTGCAAGAGCAGTGTAGTAAATTGCGTACACAATGCCTCTGGGAGGGCCGTGCATTTTCTGTCAGGAGCTGCGTTCCTTACACCACTCGCCCTTTTGTCAACATTAGAATGAGTGGTTAATATACCTGACGTTCAACCCAGCTAAATAACGTCACCATTCATATTGTTTACAGCAACTCATCAAGTGCATTGTCATCGTCATTAATTTTGGTTACAGTCACTGAACAAACAGAATTACTAACATCACAATTAATGATCCGTGAAGCTAATGAACAAACAGATTTGGTAACATCACCATGAACCTGAATCCGTAAATAAGCAAGTTGATGTAATCGACTCGCTTCCCTTTCTGCTGAGATTGTGGAACATATGGCACACTTTTAAAACAAGTGCTATACTCTTTACCGACCTCTCCATGCCGACCACCCCAGCATGGGTAATCATTTTACAATCCCACACTAGCATGGGTAATCACTAACATCTGAAACAGTCACGAAGCCAGTTGAAGTAAATAACAAGGAGAGGGCAACACTGTAAAATAAGATGCACATTTGAGTTGAATTAGTTCGAGCGTTAGGGGCAAAGGCAGCGCACAAACCAAATGCACCTTCACTAACCACTGAGCTCGGCGCCGAAGAAGAAAATAACTATCTCACAGACGCAATCACTTTCCCACTATAACAGCGCCACTCTCCATGGCCATCATTGTGTTTACACAGAATTACTAGTTGGAAAAGCCCATTATAGTTTGGTACAGTGACATCAGTGGATCTTCAAAGTTGGCATTGACCTCCATGACTCCCCATGCGTTCAGATGAAACATGGTAAAGCAAAATTCCTGTACACATGTTCGGCTAATAAATGTATAATTCACGACGCTGAAACTCGCTTGTTGGGAGCAATAAAATAGGGTGTTCAATGATCACAGGTTACTAAGGCCGCTTCAACAGCTGGTCAAGACAATAATGATATCAAAAACCTCAGAAAGAGAGGCAAGAGAGGCATAGAAGAAGTGCATTGCTTCGTTAACAGGAATTTCGACAGGTACGTGAGTAGGAACGGTTGAGGTATATGGGCCAAACGCAGGCAAATGGGACTGACTCAGTGAGGCAACTTGGTCGGCACGGAAGAGGTGGGCGAAGAGCCTATTTCTGTGCTGTACGATTCCATGCTGTATGACTCGAAATGTTTCACCTTCTGTCTATCTGTCACAGATATTTCTCTCTATCCTTATAATGCAATGAAGGGAGACCAAGTTTACCCCCAGATTGAACACACCTTCCATTTCGTTGACCGGTGATGCACAGTGAGATAAAAGACGAACGGATCCAGAATCCTAAAGCTATGATTTGATGACATATTGCTCCTAACAAGTAAGATTGACATTCGCCAGATCATGAGACATGATGGCCCTCTATGTTCAGCATCACAAGAACCTAGGTGAATTTCTTTAGCAGTTCACCAGAAGTACTGGCCCACGTACGTTTGAATACCTTCAAGTGATTACCTACAGCTGGAGAAAATACAACATATTCCTGCATCTCACCGAACGGAAGAACTGACTGTCAAGACTGAGTCCGGGAACCCAGTGGGTTCAGGCGTCTGAGCGAATATGTTCAGTTAAAGGGCAGGACAGTGGCTGAATCTATTGACACCAAAGACAGAAAGTCATTTGGAGGAGGATGCTCAGTGTCGTCTTTTGATGGTTCATCGAATAGTGTCTCTTCGAAATGAATTCATTTGGATTCACTCTCAGTCAGTCACATCAACAGCTCTGCCGTGAGATTAAATATGTTCAGGGGATTCCAGTTCCCATCTTTGTGCATTGTTTCTATTGCAAACCACAGATGTCTGGATATTGGAAACGAAGAATGGTTCACACACACACACACACACACACACACACATTGAAACGGCGTTCCTATTTGGAACGTTTGGAATTCGGCATTCCTATACATCGACATACAGCAATCGATACCGTTGAAGTTTTTTATCGCATATCCGCGGAAAGGTAAGTCGGAGAAGGAGGGTATTCGGCCTATTTTCTCCATGCTGCTGTATTTTCTCCTACTTTGCATTACTTAATGTTGGCTCTTGAAAATGATTTGAATTTGGTGACCTTTCCTGCGTTCTCGGGCAGTTATTTCAGACCCGACATCGCTGGGGGTAAATTTCTATTTATTTGCCCTCTTCCCTTCCTCCTTTGCCTGGTTTTGTCCCCTCTTCAGCAGAATTTTTTTTTACAGCGTGGTAACAGGCCCTTCCGGCCCAACGAGTCCGCGCCTCCTATTTCAAACCCCGAATTAACCTACCCATACGTCTTTAGATCGTGGGAGAAAACCGGAGCACCTGGAGGAAGCCCGCGCAGACACGGGAGAACGTACAAGCTCCTTACAGACAGCGACGGGAATCGAACCCCGATCACTGGCGCTGTAATAGCGTCGCGCTAACCACTACGCTACCGTGCCTTCAATGTAATAAACCATCAATGTAATGACAACCAGCGCTGAACAGTTATAAAAGCGCTAGAAGAGATGTCTGAAAGCTTTGTACATACAAGATAAAGTTCATTCATTTCTACAATGTTATTGGAAAATAAATCTCCATGAGCTATGCCACTGGCAAGAGACAAATTCATAATAATTAATACTATAATTTTAACTTTCTGGTTAAACTTATTGCCTTTTAATTCCTTCACTGCCTATTTTTTTCAAGTTGCCTCACCTTTTGTTTTCCTGTTACCCTCTGACTACTTAATCTACGCTATTAAACATGAACACTGTCACTAATTTCTTTCTTCCTGACCCACAGCACTCATTTCAGTAATGAATGGCTCATTTAAAAGAAACAGTTGGTTTGATTGGCTAAATGCTGGATCTTGAGTTCACTTCTTGAGCTGAATGATTGGAAAAGGATTAAAGACTGACAATGGTGGTGTCACTAAGGACATCAGGTCAATTAGAATGTGTTAGACTGTTTTAGGACATGGGGAAAACACACACCAATGCTTTCTTCAATGCACCAGATAGTAGTCTCTGGCTGGATGAATCAGATTGCCAGCAGTGTGATAATGGTTAATGCTTGCATCATTGAAGTGGAGTTGTTACTGGCATTTCAGTTTTTGATACATATTCTTTTACCAATTGGGTTCAGATCAGGTTTATTCTCTTTGGACTGATTTCATAATTTGGCTCTCTCCTTGGCCACTGGCAATCACACCTTCGGTAAATGGCGTGTCAATTAATCTCTCCAAGGCTGTGGAATTTTCCCAGAAGTGATTAATTGTGAGGTGTTGCTCTTAACATAGCTAAACTTCCAGCTCTCATTTAACCTACAAACAGGAAATTAAAAGGATGTTCAAAATGCACAGGACACTGCGGCAAATCATTGAATACAGTTGACTGCTAATTCATTTGGCTGATGCAAAGGGAAAAGGGCAGTAGCATCCTAGATGAAAGCTGGTATTTGGGGAATGACAATTCCCTTTTCCTGTAGCCACTGCAGTTGACACACTGTTTAACACTGATGGGTTTTTTCCCTGCTCACTGGTTTGGTGTATTCATGCATGAACGGGTGCAATTACAGGAGGTAATTACAGTCAGCACTACAGATCAGCAAGTCTCGCATAAGCAAATTCTGGATAAAACAATTTTTTCCGAGTTCCAATTTTTCCTCATTTACCAGAGTAATTTATTCCATTGATATACAACAGATTTCAATCTGATGCAAACAAAACTGTTAAGCAGGCACAACATTCACACTCCTGGCAAAGAGGTGTGAGATTGATTGTTGCTTATCTGGCTTTACCTTGAACGAAATGACATTTATTCATTCTCAGCCTTATGATGATTGGGGGCCTTGGAATTTGGATGGGCGCCTAAGGTGGGAATGCAGGGTCACAAATCAAACAGGCGTTAACCCCCCTTAACACGTATAATTATTTGTACGTCCTAAGACCTGATGCCCACTTCATTGCAAGTTCAATTTGTGGCCCTTACTGAACTGGTGGCTGCTGTATTTCTGGACCGGAATGAGATTGCATCTTCCATCTGTTGTGTTAGAAGTTTAGAAGGCTCTTTGTTATTTGAATAAAAACATGCAATATGAGGCTTAAAATCTGGTCTCATGTATTGATTTTATTGTTGAATATTTTTTATTGCCCAAATGGTCTGAGAGAACAAGCTCCCGAATCTATCAGCACACTGTGCGTCATCTACAAAATGCATTGTAGTTACTGATCCGGTTATTGTGACAGTATCTCCCACCAGGAAGAATAAGGGCAGCAGGTGCATGGGAACACCACCACCAGCCATTTCCCTCCAACTTGCACATCATCCTGGCTTGGAAATATATTGCTGTAATTTCATTGCTGCTAGGATGAAATCCTGGAACTCAACATCATGGGAGAACCTTCACTAGAAATACTGTGGCAATTCAAGAACTAGACTCACCGTCAACTTCTCAAGGGCAAATATAGATGGGCAATTAATACATAGATGCTTGTCTCTCATAAGTGAATAAAGAAAATACATTGGCAGCTCACATTGGGTGTGCTTTTCTTCAATTAATCAGCTCCTCTTGATGGCTGTAGATATATAATTCTTCTTAAATGAGCACCCTTAAACCAAGGGAAAGGGGTTAGTCACCAGATGTGTCAGTGTGGTACAGCTATGTTTATGTTGCCTGACTTGGTCCTGACCCCATACATGCTCCAATGAAACCTGTATGATGTTGGTATTGACTTCTGGTTTCAACAACAACGGTATTATTGTTACATCTTGAGTGCAGTTAAACTTCACAGGAGCACAAATAGTAGAATGGAACTGGTCCATGTGAGGGAATATTGTGACAATAATTAAAATTTCAGTCAGGGAGTTGAGAGAACATTTTAAAGGTGGAGAAAGGCAGAGCAGAGCTTTGGCCCAGAGCAACTGAAGGCATGTTCACCATGGAGAGGAGATTTAAATTGGGGGATGAAGAAGATCGCAGCATTGAACAAGAGCAGGGACCTGCAGGAGCAGGTAACAGGACTCTAGGTGTGAGAAGTGAGAGCCATATAAAGAGGGGAGTGTCAGGACCCAGTTCTTTTCCAGATAGCAAGGGCCGTGACTTGGAGCAAGAGGTAGCGACAATGGTCAACTGAAGTAGTGACAATGGATCCAGGGTCAGTGGTGTGTTCTTCCTGCCAGATGTGGGAGATCTGGGAGATCTCAAGTCCCCTG
>JARFYF010000076.1:706682-717166 GCA_030265395.1 Rhina ancylostomus
GTCTGGACATTCTCCATGTTAACCAGTCAATGGGTCGGAGTCAGTGGGGATTTTCCACGTCTTTAGACAAGGCTTTGAGAATTGAGCTTTCCATGACGCTTGATGTACTCAACAGGCCAGGTAGCATTCGTGGAGAAAAACAGACGGTCAGCGTTTAGCGTCAGGGAACCTCTTCAGGACGAAAGATAGGAAAAGGGGAAGCCCAATATATAGAAGGGAAAAGTAAAGAAGTGATCAGTTGACAAAAAAAAAACAGGAGACTGGGTAGGCAAGGTGTGTTGAGAGGTAGATGCAGGTTAGGTCACATGGTTGCGGAACCGAGTCTGAGTGAGCGCATGGTCGAGGAGCCGGAGAGCAGAGAAATCGCAGAGGCGGAGTAGTGAGAGAGGGACTCACAATGCTCCCGTCGAAGAGAGGAATAAAACTTCTTCAAAGTGGGCTTCCTTGAAGAGACTTCGCAGTGGAGTAGGAACACAAGAGAAACAAAGGACTGCAGACTCTGGAATCTAAATGGAAATCACCGCGATGCTGGTGGAACTCAGCAGGACAGGCAGCTTCGGTGGGAAAAGCAGGCGGTCAACGTTTCGGGTCAGAACTGAATGTAGGCAAACGGGAAGCCCGATAAATAGGAGGGAAAATCAGAGCAGTGATCAGCGGGCAAAAGAAGAGAGGCGAGATCGGCACAAGGTGGTGGTAGATAGATGCGGATATTGGACTTACATCCGCTACGTTGTTTCGTTTCACGTATTCCCAGAGACTCTTCTGTTCATGTTGCGATCATTTCTCCCTGGGTTGCCCATTCGCTCTGATGTCTTCCATCTAATAAGACCTGGTATTTGCAGCTGTGTAAACTTGTTCTTTGAATCTAAGACCATTTTTACTTTTATTTTAAATGTGTGTTTGTATCTTTATTTCTCACAGGAATATTTAGTTGATAATAATATTGAAGTCATGCTTCAAATATCTATCGCTTATCTAATACCATCTCATCAGACTCACAACTTACATGCTGAAGGAACATCCCCTATCGGGGGGGGCAATTTTTCCTCCAGCAGATAACTTGCTGCATATTCCATTATCTTCAATTTTATTTACTGCCTGCTTCTGTCGTTCAGCTTTCCATTTAAATTGGTTGGCCCTCCAACTCAATGTAAAGTTCTATCGTATTGTGAGTACAATTTCCCAAAGGATCCTTAACTCACATATTACAAATTAATCCCATATCAACGTACTTGATTAGGTCAAAAATAGCTTGTCGAAAATAGTTTGCTCCCTGATTGGGCCCGTGACGTTTCGTTTGCAGAGCTCATTTCAAAATCAGTCCATGAACATACTTTCATCCCCTTCACTTCGTGTTTGTTATTCCTTTTGAGGGTCCATTGACTTCTCTCACTGATTCTTTCCATTGCCATATTGTGTACAAACAGATTCTATTTCTTACTATTTCCGACGGAACTTTCCTTCCTACTTTCATACAGAATGTACTCTTCCCTCCTGAACAAAACCGCTGCAGCTCTTTGAGGTTGCAGCCTTCAGAATTTGTTGGGGATATATCTGGACATTCAGAAGATCTTTAATTAGTTGCCGCATCGGAGGGTCGTATGCCAAATTGAAGCATATGGGATTGAGATAATATATTAGTATGGACTGAGAATTGATTGACAGGACGGAAATACAGAGCAACAATAAAGGATCGATTTTTTTCCGAACAGGAAAAAAATACGAATGGGAAAGGTCTCGATCCGAAAGGTCCACTGTCCGTTTACCTCCACAGATTCTGCCTGAGCCGTTGTGTTCCTCCAGCAGTTTAATTCCAGAATCTGCAGTCCCTTGTGTCTGCAGGCGTGAATGCTTGGACCCCCAGATATTCACGGAAATATATTAATGATTGGGATGAGGGAACTAAACATAACATTTCCATGGTTACAAACGAAACAAAGCTGGGCGGGGTTGGGGAGTGGTGCAAAGCGACTCCAGTGTGCATCAGACCAGCTTTGCGAGAATGCGTAGTCTAATGGAATTTAACAGACAAATGTGAGTTTGCTTACTTTCGTTAGCAACACCACGCGACAGATTGTAACCGAAGATTGGAACAAAGGAAAGCGCAACACGCAGTGTGTCTCAGGGCAGCTCCTTCACGCCGGAGTTGGTGGGTATATGGAAGGAGGTGCTGAACGAAGCTGTAGAGGCGGGTGCAATTACAAAATTTAAAAGACATCGCGACAGTAACATGAATAGAAAATATTTAGAGAGATATAGGCCAAACACAAGCAAACTGGACTTGCTCGGATGGACATCTTCGTCAACATGGACGAGCTGTAAAACTGGCAAAACGGAACAGTACAGCAGAGGAACGGGCCCTTTGGCCAACGATGTCTGTGCCGAACACGATGCCGAACAGAATAAATATCTTTTTTCATTTACATGATCTATATCCCTGCATTCCCTGCACATTTATGTGTCTATCTAACAGGCTCTCAAATACCACTATGCTTCCACTACTATCCCTGGCAGCCCGTTCCAGGCACATACACTCTCTGTGTAAAGAACTTGTACGGCGCATCTGCTTCGAACGCTCCCCCTCTCAATTTACATGCGTGGCCTCCAGTATTCGACACTTCTACCATGGGGAAAAGATTCTTTCTGTGCTGCTTATGGTCGTATAAACTTCGATCAGATCTTCCCTCAGCCACCGACTCTCCAGAGAAAACAGCCTACGTCTGTACAACCTCTCCTTATAGCTCATACCCTCGAATACAGGCAACATACTGGTAAACCTCTTATGCACCCTTTCCGAAGCTTCCACATCCTTCCTACAATGGGGCGACCGGAACTGCACACAGTCCTCTCCGTGCGGCCAAACCGAAGTTTTATAGAGCTGAAACATCACTTCCTTATTTTCAGATCCCAAGCAATCAAGGCAAGCATGTCGTACACCTTCTTTACCACCATATCCACTTGCGTGGTCAAGTTCAGGGACACCATGGTCCCTCTGACTATCAATGGTTGATGGCCCTTCCATGAATCATATACTTTCCCATTACATTTCTTCCCGCAACGTGCTGCACTTCACATTTGAGTGGATTAAATTCCATTTGCCATTTCTCCACCCATATATGGCACTGATCTCTATTCTGCTATTTTTCAGAAAGGAATAGAGAACACAGGACTGCTCTAGAGTAGACCACTCTAAGCAGCCAGGAGCCAAAGTATACCCAAAGATAGACCAATACTCTGATAACTAGTGCTAGAGAAATGCAGGTACTTATGCTAGGCTCCTGATGGGGCTCAAGTGTGTGTCGTTATGCAAGCAGTCCAGCATGGAATCCATATGCTGTACAACAAGGCATCAAAGGAGCCAAATCGAGGGCCAGCACTCAGAACCATGACAGTGTGAGGTGTTGCACTTTGGGAGGACAAACCAGTGGTAAGACTTGCATAGTGGATGGTGGGGCTCCGAGGTGTGTGGCAGAAGAAAGGCACCTGGGAATACAGATCTATAGTTTCTTGACTGTGGTGTCACAAGTAGATAGGGTCATAAAGAGAGCTTTTGGCACATTGGCCTCATAAATCACAGTATTGAGCACAGGAGTTGGGATGTTATGTTGAAGTTGTACAAGATGTTGGTGAGGCTGAATTTAGTGTATTGTGTGCAGTTCTGGTCACCTGCCTACAGGAAAGATGTCGATAAGCTTTAAAGAGTGCAGAGAGAATTTACAGGAATGTTGCTGGGACTTGAGGACCTGAGTTGAATTGGATCGGACTTTGTTCTCTGGAACTCAGGAGAATGAGGGGAGATCATGTAGAGGTATACAAAACGATGAGAGGTATAGATAGGGTGAAAGCATTCAGGCTCTTTCTCCTCGGGTTAGGTGAAACTAGAACTAGATGACACAGGTTTAGGGTGAAAGGTAATATTTAAGGGGAATCTGAGGGGAAACCTCTTTACTCAGAGGGTTGTGTGAGTGTGGAATGAAATGCCAGTGGAAGTGGAGGATGTGGGATCAACTATAACATTTGGGAGAAGTTTGGACAGGTCCATGGATGAGAAGTGTATGGAGGGCTATGGTCTGGGTGCAGGTAGATGGGACTAGACAGAAAACCAGGCCGGCATGGACTAGATAGGCTGAAGGGCCTATTTCTGTGCTGTCGTGCTCTGACTCATGCAAAACATCCTGGAAGTCTGGAGTGCTTGAGGAGCTGAAAGAAAGTAACTTTAACAAGAAACTATTGTTGGAGAAATGATTGGGATTGAAAGGAGATAAATGCCCAGGTGTCTGCAGAGAGAGTGGATGCCTGGGTTGTTATCTTCCAAAACTGCATCAGTTCCACAATGGTTCCCACGGACTGGAAGAGAGCAAATGGAACATCGCTCTACAAGAAAGGAGGGAGAAGGAACTGTTGACCAGCTAGTCTGACATCAGAGGGAGGGGAAAATGCTGGAAACTGTGTGTGACCTGGAAAATTACTTTGAATTGGGCAAAGTCAACGTGAATTTATGAAAGGCAACTTGCGTTTGACAAATCTTAAATCTTTAAGTTGCAGCCATCTGAACAGGTTGGAGAAGCTGGATGAAACAGTGTATTGGACTTTGAGAGGCCTTAAATAAGGTGACACAGAAGAGAGTCTTAAAAAAAATTAGACCTCATAAATTATAGGTGATGTTGTGGTGTAGAGTGAGAATTGGTTTACAGACAGAAAATAGAGCAAGAATCTAGGAGTCATTTGGGTGGGGAGACTGTGAGCAGTGGGGTGCCATAGGATTGGCGTTGGGCCCCAGCTGTGCATAACCTATATCAGTGAGTCGGATGAGGGGATCAAGTGTAATCTATCCGGGTTTGCAGCTGAGATAAAGCCAGGTGGCAGTGTGGGCTGGCAGGCGAAGTGAGGACGTGGCAGATGGAATATAATGTGAAGAAATGTGAGGTCTTTCACTGCAGCGGAAAACATAGAAAGATGAAATAATTTTTAAATGTTGGGATATAGAAAGGAGTTGGTGTTCAGAGGGACCTGGGTGTCTTTGTGCACCAGTCACTGAAAGTTAACCTGCAGGTACAGCCAACAATTGGAAAGCAAAATTGTACTTTGGCATTTACTGCAAGAGCATTTGAGTCCAAGAGCAGAGATGTCTTGCTCCAATTATACGGAGAGCGCACCTGGAATATTGTGGACAGATCTGGCCAGGTCCATGCTTGCACTGGGTAGATACAGAGGAAGAGCCAGAGAGATTGCAGGGAGTGCGGGAGAGATGAAGCAAATTGGGACTGAACTCTCTAGCATTCAGAGGATGGGCGGTGATCTCACTGAGATCGCCTCTCATGTTGGCAGGATAAATGCAGGCAGGATATCCCCCTGGCTGGGGTGTCAGAATATGGAGTCAGCTGCTCAGGATTGAGAGGGGAAGAAATTTCTTCAGCTGGAGGGGAGGTGGCAGTGAATCTTCCAAATTACCAAAGAGGGCTGTGGGGCCTCAGTAACTCAGGGTACTCAAGGCAGAGGTGGATGGGTTTTGGATATTGAGGGAATCGAGGGATGTGAGGTTCATGCAGGAAAGTGGAGCAAAGAGAAGATCAGCCACAATCTTATTGAATGGGGCAGCAGACAGGAGGGGCCAAATGGCCTACCTCTACTTTTATTCAAAAGCAGAACTGGAGAGAAATCCCGGGATACAGATCTATAAACAGGACACAGGGGAGAGTTTGTGGACGAGCACGGGCAGTGGCTGGGAAAGAGGGCACAGCCTACGTGGGAACTTCCTCCAGCAGCAACTGGCTGAACTGAAGGGTGAGGGGAGGGTTAAACTGGTGGGTGGGAAGGAGCTGGGATCGGCTTAAAGTTCACTTGGGACTGTTGGGGATGGGACGGGGGAGTTGGGGATCGAGGTGTCAACAAGGATCTCCTTTACTCATCTTTCATCTCTCCATCCCACCCTCAGAGCCCGTGTCAGGAACACGCATCATGGTTCAGTACATCTTCGGGACCTGCAACCTCACCCTGACCTGCTCCGTGACCTCAGGTGACCCCACCAACTTCAGGTGGTGGAGGGGAAAAGAAGCTGTGAGAAACGACAGCACCCATCACCTCTGGGAACACGGAGAGACGGTCAAGGTTGATCACACAGCAGAAGTGGAGGACGTCGTGTACAGGTGCGAGGTCAGGAACCCTGTCAGTGAGGGCACGGCACAGGTCCAGCTGTGGGACATCTGTAAACCAACCAAATGTGGTGAGTGTCGGAGAGAGGAATCAGATTTTAAAGAAGTTGGCTGTTTCCCTGCCCAGAGTGTTCAATAGGACAGTGCAGAGGGAGTTTCACTCTGTATCTAACCTGTAACCTGAGAGTATGTGATGGGACAGTGTGGAGGGAGCTTCACTCTGTGTCTCACCTGAACCAGAATCAGGTTTATTATCACTGACTTGTCGTGAAAGTTGTTTTGTGGCAGCAGTACAGTGCAAGAGTGAAAGATTACTCCAAGCTATAAATAAATAAATAGTGCAAAAGAGGAATGACCAGGTAGTGTTCATGGACCATTCCGAAATCTGACAGTGGAGGGGGACCAAGCTGTTCCTGAAACATTGAGTGTGCCTGTGCCCTTTTATTGGAGAAAAGTTTGTTTGCACATTTCCTAACTTTCATCAGAATGGTTCTCATTTTAGAACATTGACACCCTGGTCCAGGATGTACTCCAGCCCCTGCAATGCTCACCGGTCCCAGAACACCTCCACAGAGCTGGTGGACACCACATGCTCCCTCTCCAGGGACACCCGAGTATGGACATATCCTCAGAAGTGGGGCAGGCAGTCGGCTCCGGCAGAGCCCTCGACGGCCCACTGAGTGGACCAATGAATGGCCACCTTGGCCAGGCCCAGGAGGAGGTCCCCAACTGACCCACCCCCTCTGCATCGGGTGACTGAAGATCAGGAGCTTGGGGCTGAAGTGCAGAGTTTGAGGAGCAGCCCCTGCAAAACTCAGACAGGGACTGCAAACCCTCACACTCCAGATGTGTGGTACGCAGACTCCAAAATGACAGGCAGCCTGGAAGTCAGGCACCAGTTTAAAAACCTGTTCCATGGCACTGCTCTGTGCAACACTCCCCACCCTAGGTCCACAATGTAGAGGGGGAGGACTCCCACATCGAGAGACCTTCGCCGTGGACCCCCATCGCTGCTAGATAGTAAAACAGACAGCCACGTGGCCAGATGGCAGACGAGGGCAAAGAGGTGGAGAGTGAGCAGGAGCAGGCTGTGCAGGAAACGTCTCGCGTGGTGTGGAACGGCACGGAGGGCATTTCCAAGGGACTGGCTCAGGAGGGGAGTTTCAGAATCACTCCATACTCATGAGCCCCGTCACCCACTGTGACCAGGTGGCTGGAGGCTTCAGCCGTGAGTGCAGGAGGCGAGCAGATCACTCCTCCACCATCCACTCTGTGCCTTTGGCTGCCCACTGGCAGAGGAAGGCTCTGATGGCAGACTCTTGAAAAGGTCCCGGTTGAAAACTAGGCAACCCTGCTGATGCTCACCACTGGGAGCTGTGTGTCATCCTGAAGGCAGTGCCCCTGGTGGTGAAAATACATCGCCAGTGCAGACCACCTGGGAGGGTGCTGAGTGTACAGGTATCTCTGCAGGCTCCGAAGGTGAAGAGTCACGACCTGGGTCCGTACACACACCAGTGAATGAACACGGCAGGCACGGTCGTGTAGCGGTTAGTGTAACACTATCACAGCACGTGACCCAGGTTCAATTTCGGCCTCCTTTGTCTGTAAGGAGTTTCTACGTTCGCCCCGCGTCTGCGTGGGTTTCCTCCGGGTGCTCCGGTTTCCTCCCACATTCCAAAGACGTACGGGTTAGGAAGTTGTGGGCGTGCTATGTTGGTATCGGAAGTGTGGCGACACATATGAGCTGGCCCCAGAACACTCTGCGCAGAAGATTCATTTCACTGTGTGTTTCGATGTACATGTGACTATCTCCTCAGTCGGGAGACTCAGAACGGCAGCAGAGACCCGGTGTTTCCTGTGGCCCCAGGAGAAATCCACCAGCTTCTTTTGAATCTTGGTGGCAAACCTGCTCAGTCCCAGATCGGTATTTGTGATCCACCCTGTCGAATACTTTCTCCTGGCCAAGGGAGAGAGAGGTTCCTGACACACCAGCCCACCGGGAAAGACAGACTGGGTCCCAGACTAAGCGCCTACCACAGGGCTGGGTCCACAACAGTTCGGCCCAGGCGAGACTCTGTTGAGCACCTCCCTCTCAGCCACTTGATATCAGACTCTTGGTCGATCTGTTTGCATACTCCCGACAGTCTCCACAGGGAAAACCCTTCTATTTAGTCCCTCCAGGAGGAATAAATTTCTGAATCGGCCGTCCTCCCGCAGCAGGTTGTTGAAGTGCCAGTCCATGGACCCTGTCTGTGTGCGCAGGGGGATGAGCTCCACCCACACCAGCTGGTGGTGCGAGCATGGCACTGGCCACATGGAGGCCGCCGATACAGAGGAGACGTTCACCTGTGAAACGTACAGATGGCCGATCTGAGAGCCTCCCAATCCCCAGGTGAAGGCGCTGGAGTCAGGATGGAGATGTTCACCGAGTCAAAGGAGCCGAGCAGCTCCCTCAACTTCTTCACCAACACTTGGCCACGCTGGAGAGAAGGGATTATCCCCCCCCCTCGAGGGTACAGTTGAGAGGTGAAGCAAGCGGCCTGGCACAAGCTCCTGGACTTCCAAGATCGCTGGCTAAAATGTCGTGGCCAAAAAGACAGCCAACCCACTCAGAGTGGAACTGAGGTGACTCATGTAGACCCCTCTTCACCACTCCAGGAGCCGGGTGGATTCGTCTCCCAGAATGTTCTACTGTATTCATAATACAGATGGATATTCTTTCTCCTCTCCAAGAATAAATTGCCCTCCCTCTGCGCTCTCCCACCAGCGAGGCAGATGAAAGAACAGTGAAGTCTCCCCACCTCCCCTCTGCTCCACAGACCCACCCACTGAGCACAGCAGCTGCTCACTGATTGGAGGCAGGGGCTCCCCAGCCCCCAATTTTCCAATTGCAGAGTCGGCAAAGTACATCTTGAAAAATATAGTTTTGTAAATTGATAAATTGGTTTATTACTGTCACACGTACCAAGGTACGGTGAAAAGCTTTGTTGTGCATGCCATCCATTCAGATCATTCCATTGCAACAGTGCACTGAGGCAGTACAAGGGAAAACAACAACAGAATGCAGAATGAAGTGTTACAGTTACAGAGAGTGCACTGCAGGCAGACAATGAGGTGCAAGGTCATAACGATGTAGATTGTGAGTTCAGGAGTCCGTTTTATTATACTAAGGAACGGTTCGATAATGTTATAACAGCGGGATAGAAGCTGCCCTTGAGCCTGGTGGTATGTGCTTTCAGGCTTTTGTATCTTCTGCCTGATGGGAAAGGGGAAAAGAGAGAATGTCCAGGGTGGGTGGGGTCTTTGATTATGCTGGCTGCTTCACCGAGGCAGCAAGAAGTGTAGACAGAGTCCAAGGAGGGGAGGCTGGTTTCTGTGATGTGCTGAGCTGTGTCCACAACTCTCTGCAGTTTCTTGAGGTCTTAGGCAGAGCAGTTGCCGTACCAAGTATGCAAATAGTAGTGCCTAAACGCCTGTTGTGATCCAGAAGAATTACACTAGGTGTGTGAGCAGGTTCCTCCATCGTCTCTGGGTCTAACTCCCTCTCCAATAGCATTGTGGGAGCACCTTCACCAATCAGTGGTTCAAGCTGGCAGGTGACCTCTGCCTTTTCAAGGAGAGATGGGGTTGAGCATTAAATGCCCGTAATGCTCCCATCCTGGGAAAGGGGCTGCACTTAACTCACTCCATTTATACTCAAAGTTTCTTTTCCTGATGGGAAATTGTAGATCATGGAAATAAGATTAAGGAGTATCGAAGCTGACTCTGGCTACGGGAATAAATATTGCTATCCCACTGCAGAAGTTAACAGCAGCAGCATGATTGCATGAATCTTCACTGCCAAATCCTATGTAATGTATCACACATTCGAGATTCACACCTCAGTGATCACACCTTTGTACATGCAAACTTCTTGCACCTGATTGAAAGAAATTCTGCCTTAAAAATGTGATAAATTGTAAATGAACAGATGAGTGGGATATCAACCAGCGAGCACACTGAAGAATGAACTCCACCTCAAGAATGATCTTGAAGAACAGATAGCCAGTAGCAAAAGTCAATGAAAAGGTGAACCAGGAGAATTATTGTTTTGAAAACAGTTTGGCCATATGGTTGATTAAAACCTCCCAAATATAAGCCAATAGGACAATGGTGAAGTTTTTACCAGGGCTTGAGGGGGACCCCACTGGAGACCTGACTCAGCAGAAGATAATTTGCAAATAGAAGAAGCTCCTCTGGTGGAGGTGAGTGTGATGGATGTGCGTCTCTGGGGGCCACAGAAAGAGAACTGCCGTGGACCACCCACTTCTTCGCTCCCGCCAGACCCTCTCC
>JARFYF010000076.1:730570-745927 GCA_030265395.1 Rhina ancylostomus
GTGAACGAATTGTCCTGAGAGCGACGGTGAGATTCTCGATGCAAGAATCTATGAGACCTGTATCTTTCAGACTGAAAACGAGAGAGAGAAATTTTCGAAACATCGAAACCCTACAGCACAATTCAGGTCCTTCGGTCCACAAAGCGGTGCCGAACATGTCCCTAACCTGGAAATTACTAGGCTTACCCATAGCCCTCTATTTCACTCAGCTCCATGTACCTATCTAACAGTCTCTTGAAAGACCGTATTGTATCCACATCCACCACCGTTTCCGGCAGGCCATTCCACGCACTCACCATTCTATGCGTAAAAAAAGCTTACTCCTGAGATCTCCTCTATATATACTCCCCAGCTCCCTAAACCTGTGTCCACTTGTGGCCACTATTTCAGCCCTGGGGAAAGCCTCTGACGATCTACCCGATCAATTACTCTCATCATCTTATACACCTCTAACAGGTTGCCCCTCATCCTCCGTCTCTCCAAGACCACATTCTCTCAACCTGCTTTCATAAGGCATGCTTCGCATTAAATTTTAACTTTTATTTACAGCATGGTAACAGGCTCTTCCGGCCCAACGAGTCCGCGCCGCCCATTTTAAACCCATGTTAACTTACCCGCACGTCTTTGGAATGTGGGAGGACACCGGATCACCCGGAGGAAACCCACGAAGACAGAGGTAGAAAGTATAAACTCCTTATGGACAGCGACGGTAATCGAACACCGATCGCTGGCGCTGTAATAGCGCACTAACCGCTACGCTACCGTGCCGTTCCACATCCCCGCTCTCTCTGATTTTAATGTTCAATGAAATTATTGAAGGGCAGAGGGACGGCAAATGCAAACATTCTTTTTTCGAGCTAAAGGGAATCTAAAATTAGATAACAGTTTACGTTGAGGGAGGACGAGTTAAAGAGGATCTAAGGGGCAGTTTCTTCACGCAGATAGTGGAGCTTATATAAACCGAGCTACCAGAAGAAGTGGGCGAGGCAGGTATAATAACAACATCTGTAAAACATTTGGACAGGTACATGGATAGGAAAGGTTTCCATTGCTGTCAGCCAAATGCAGCTGAATGGGACTAGCTCAGATGGGCATCTTGGTCCACATGGACGATCTGTTGCGAAGTGCCTGTTTCCGTAGCGGATGACTCCATCAATCTATAACTGTAATAGTGTTCCCAATTATTATGCCCACGTGGTTCAGTGTCCCATGCCGTGATGATAAAATACAATCACTCAGCATTCGGTACTTAATCCAGCTCCTGTAATTTGCCTTCCGGTTTCCCCAAAACTGCCATTCGCCCCGCTCTTGTATCTCTTAGTTTATTGCTGTCAAGGTTCAGAGCCGTCAGTGAACGGTTGAGACTGAGAGCAGAGGTAAATTCCTCAGCACCAGAAACTCTGGGGCTGACCGAATCCAACCTGTGAATCATGGAGAGATCAAGAGAGGGAGAGACAGAGAGACAGGAAGAGACAGAGAGAGACAGAGAGAGAGAGAGAGAAAGAGAGACAGAGGAGCGAGTCAGTGACTCAGAGAGATGACCACACAACTGATGACGGAGCAAACATGCCTTATAATCAGTCTTATACCGTGGTATGCACAGAGACCAGTGCTTACCACAGTTTCTCTATTTCACTGTTTCTCCTCTTCAGAGCCGCTGGCAATAAACCCCCGAATATGCCAGTTATTTTCTCGCCGGGTTCAGTTCCATCAGTGTGCTGTTCGTACCAAGAGCGGCGGAGAGATACTGATCTTAAGAATCGGTGAGATCGTTGTCACCCAGCCTGCATGATCAGCGAGAGATTAAAAGTGATATTCGCCGAATTTAATCAATGGATAAAACTAGAGGGCATCGTTCGTACTGTTGGATAGGAATTTAAGGGGATCTGCGAAGCATTTGTTATTGTTCACCCAGAGAGCGGTTGGAATCTGGAAGGTACAGTCTGAGAGAGAATTGGAGGCAGAGACTCACGCGTTTAAGAAGTATCCATATGAGCGTTTGATTCGCAAACTAAGGAGGTTATTCATAAAATGATGGTAAATGGGATTAATATGATAGACTTATAGCACGGAAACTGGCCTTATAGCTAACTGGTCCACGCCTACCAATGTGCCAACCTGAGTCAGTCCCATTTCCCCGCATTTGACCTAAACCTTTCTTCTCTCTTCACTTGTCCAAGTGTCTTTTAAAGGTTGCGTCTGTGTCCGCCTCAACCACTTCCCCGACACCTCATTTCATATACACACCACCCTTGGCATGGGAAAAGTTGCCCCTCGGGTCGCCTTTGAATTTTTCCATGAACCTGCACCCTTATCTATACCACATCTTCCACACCTGCATATGGTCATCCCACAGCCTCCCACACTTCATGGAACGTGGTCCCAGCCTATCCAGTCTCAACTTATATCTCTTGATCGCGCACTCCCCCATTCTCGGTCGAATTCTTGTGATTTTATTTACATAGAACATAGAATATGAAACAATACAGAACAATACAGGTCCTTCGGCCCACAATGTTGTGCCGACCTTTAAACCTCGCTTAAGACTATCTAACCTCTTCCTCCCACATATCCGTTTATTTAAAATTCCTCTATTTGCTTATCTGGTAATTTCTTGAATTTGACCAATGTGCCTGCCTCCACCACCACCCCAGGCCGTGCATTCCATGCCCCAACCACTCTCTGGGTAAAAACAATTGAACTTCCCACCCATTACTTTAAAGTCATGCCATCTTGCGTTGAGCATGGGTTCCCTGCGAAAGAGGCGCTGGCTGTCCACTCTATCTATTCCTCTATCTATTTAGGAATAGCTTTAGCCCTAGCTCCCTTAGTCTCTCCTCATAATGCCTACTCTCTAAACCAGGCAGCCTCCTGGGCAATGCACCCTTTCCAACTCTTCCACTTCCTTCCTTTAATATGGCGACTAGAAAAGGACACAGTACTCTCAGTGTAGTCTAACCAGAGTTTAATAGAGCGGCTCTTAAACTCGATCCCTCGACTTATGAAAGCTAAAACCCCATAAGTTTTCTTAACTACCCTATCCAACTGTGAGGCAACTTTCAGTGATGTGTGGATATGAACCCCCAGATTCCTCTGCCCCTCCACACTACCCAGAATCCTGCCATTAACGTTGTACTCTGCCTTTCAGTTTGTCCTTCCAAAGCGTACCACCTCATACTTCTCCGGATTGAACTCCATCTTCCACTTCTCACCCTAGCTCTGCATCCTATCAATATCCCTCTGCAATTTTCGACAAATCTCCACATTATCAACAGCACCACCGACCTTAGTGTCGTCCGCAAACTTGCCAACCCACCCTCTGCCCCCTGATCCATGTCATTAATAATAGTCACGAAAAGCAGAGGCCCAGAACCGATCCTTGTGGCACAGCTCTAGTCACAGCCAGACAATATGAATGCACTCCCTCAACCACAACACCCTGCTTTCTACAGGCGAGCCAATTCTGAATCCACATGGCCAAGCTTCGCTGAATCCTATGTCCTCTGACCTTCTGAAGAAGCTTACCATGTGGAACCTTGTCAAATGCCAAGACAAGCTTTTCACTGGACCTCGGTACAAGTGACAATAGTAAACCAATACCAATACCATATGATAGACAGTCAGAATCGTTTTTCAGGATAGCAATGTCAAATATTGCAGGGCAGGCATTTAAGTTGAGAGGAGGGGATTTAAAGCTTGCGAGGCAAGCTTTTTAACACAGAGAGCAGTGGGTGCCAGGTAGTGGTGGCAGTAGATAGTGGCGTTAAAGTGGCTTTTGGATACACACGTGATGTGCAGGAAACCAGGGATATGGATCATTTGAAGGTGCAAGAGCTGCGAACCCTGTGGACAAGCGAGTAGCTCATGTCGTTCCGTTATTCAAAAATTAAATAAATATAACCCTGGTAACTGTGGACCGGAGACTCCCAAGTCAGTGTTCGGAAAGATATTGGAGAGGATTCTTAGGAATAGGAATCGTGAGCATTTTCATAGCCTTGGCCTAATTAGGGAGAGTCACCATGGCTTTGTGCGGGACAGGTCATGTCTGACAAACTTGACTGAGATTTTTGAGGACGCGCTGATTGTGATTCATGAAGGTAGGATAGTGTATGTTGTCAACTCAATGGGACAAGATCCCTTATGGTAGGCTGATCGAGAGGGCGCATGGGATACGCGGGATGTTAGATTGGATTCAAAATTGTCTTGGTAATAGGAGAAACAGGGTGGATTTGGAGAGGCGTTCTTCTGACGAGAGGTCTGTGACCAGTGGTGTTCCAGTGAGTTCAGAGCTGATGCCTGCGTGTTTATGATATATAATGACCTGACCTGGATGAAAATGCAGACTGCAATTTTACTCACTACGCAAACATTGGCTGAACTTTGGCTAGTGAACACGGTTGTCAGAAGATATAGCAGTATATGGATCAGTTGTATATGTGGCGGAAAATTGGCAGACGGAGTTTCGTCCGGGAAAGTTGTACATTAGGCGTCAACTGTAAGCCAAGAGTGTACAGTATGCCAGGACACTTAAAGATATTGATGTACAGTGGGATCTTGGGCTATTGATCACAGCCCTACCGTTCACTGTGAAAGTCCTACCCTCATTTGCCTTCCAAACTATAACACCTCGCATTTTCCAAATTAAACTCCAGTTACCAGTCCTCGGCCCGCTGACTCAGTTGATCCAGATCCCTCGGTAATTCCTGATAACCACCCTCACTCTCAACGGCACTACCAACATTCCCTTCATCTGCCAACTTACTAACCATACCTTGTACATTCTCATCCGAATCATTGATGCAGATGACAAACAGCAGTGGGCCCAGCACTGAGCCCTGGGGAACACCACTATTCACGGGCCTCCAAACAAACTTCCACATTCACCCTCTGCTTTCCCCTATCAGGTTATTTGTGTATCCAATTAGCTGGATCTCCTTGAATCTCATGCGATCTTTCTTTCCATTGATGCCTACCATGTGCAACATTATTAAAGGTCCCACCAAAGTCCATTGGACCACATCTACTTAACTGCCCTCATTCACCTTCTTGGTTATTTGTTCATGAAACAAATGATCAGCCACGTAAAAAAGCCGTACTGACTATCCCTAATCAACCCATATTTACAAATGCATGTATATCTTATCCGTCAGAATTCCGGATGGTAACTTATCTACTAGAGATATAAGGCTTACTGGTCATCCGTTCCCAGGATTTTCTTTGGAGCCCTTCTTAAATTAAGGCACAACATTAGCCACCCTCTAGTCCTCCAGTTCTTCACCCGTCGCTGATGATGATGCAAGAAAAGACGTAATATGACCGGTGTGAATCTTGTCCCCTCAGCAAATCTGCCTACCACTGGTAACTATTTGATAGCCAGCATGTACATGGAGGACCGAAAGACCTAGTTAATCCATAGCTCTCCGATACTCCATGTCTCTGTTTCTATGACAATAACTCTGGGCTGTTGCTGAAAACACACTACATTTCGCCGCGGCCAGTTCTTCAATGGTAGCTCTGCCTGACAATATGTGGTTCCAATTTCCTCGGTCTGATCTGTTCTCGGACTACCGAACCCCATCCCTGTCCCATATGACTACATCTGATTGTTAGACAAAGCTATCATTGACGAACTGGAGGCTACGCTTGCCTCGGAGTGATCTACGTCCATTGCCATGGCTATCCTAATGCATATGATAGGATGATCGATGTTTCCTGCGTGTTTCTGCCCCGGAATATGTCCACCTCCTCCGCTCCGGAACGAAGTCAAATGGTTTGTTTAATCCTCAGTTCACGGCCAGAAAAAAAAGCTATTGAAATAAATTTCAATCATTTCCTTCCTTGAAGTACGCCTACGCTGCATAAAACAATTGAAATATACTCATAAACTAACGAGCGAATAGTCTCAGATATTGAAAATATTCAAAGAAATATTCATATCATTGTAAATGCTTGCAAAGCCCATTCAAATGGGTAGAGCTGAGTTTGGGCTCAGAAGACACTGAACTGACGGGCAATACCCACAAGCCCCAAAGGATACGACGGGCGCACCGGCTTCTGTGACTCGGTAGAACTTGTATTTTCATCGGATCCACGCAAGCTGGTGACAGAAAAGGCTGTTGAAACAGGTTCTCTTCACAACCGCACACATACAAATGGCCGGTTTCTTTCAATGTTTCAGGCAGTGATACACAAGAGGTTATTAGCTCAGACCTAAGGTTCAGAGGTCCCCAACCCAATACCCTCCAAAACATTAAATACGTGTGAAATTTGGCTATCAGATTGGTTATAATATCCCAACTAAATTTATTTTAAGATCATCAGGTATTCCACGTGTAAATCTGTGATGACATTCTCGGTTTAAGAAGAATATACATGCTGGAACCAAGGGATGATGTCACCAATCCCGAGTAATAATTGAGATGACCGGATATTTTATTGCTTTTGTCATCTGCTCTCTGAACTTTGACTGGGTCGCTGCATAAATAAAGGTGTTTGTGCAGCAACTTAACGTCAATATCATGAATGCGACCTACTGAAATATGAAGGTAGAGTCGATATTTTTATCGGGATCGACCTGCGCGATGATGTAATAGAGGAAGTTGATGACGTAAGGCAACCACAACAGAATGAAGTTCCCGGTTACGGCGAAGAGTAAAATCACGGACTTCCTTCTGCTCTCCATCTCAGGGTCAATACGATTCTTATCGGTCCTCTGACCCCTCAGTTTCTTCCAGATTTGACTCGCCACAAAAACGTGCCTGACCATCAGAGTATTGAGCAACAGGATTAGGGCGAATTGCAACAGCGGTTTTGTGACTTTATCAAGCCAGTCAAATGCCAGCCACCCGGGCTCAGTGTAATACTTTGGTTTACTTGGACAGCCCTTCGGGATATTGTCGATGATCTTCCTAGGTTCAAGCGTAAAGTAGATGGGAACATTTTTAATACAGAACAAAGCGCAGGTAGTTGCCAGAACCGCAGCCGCAGTGTTTACGGTGCAATATTTCACTTTCAATTCATCGCAACAAATAGCGATAAACCGATCGAATGAGAAAGCGACGGTGAACCAGACGGAACATTCCGTGACGGCGGCAAAAGTTACGATGTTTGTACTGCACACAGGGGTTACCTCGAGGAGAGGTCCTGGAAAATAATAAAAAATGATCCTCCACAAGATGACGGCAATTATCAGAGACAACAGGTCCGCCGCTGCCATGGCCACCAAGTATCGAGAGGTGCAGGCGGAGAGACCGCATTTCCTGCGGGACAGGATCACAATGGCCAGGAGGTTAACTGTTAACAAAAAAGAAAATAAATCTGATAATTCTGCAATGAATTCTGCTTTCCAAATGTCACAGAGTTTGGAATTCCGTGCCCACTTTTTGACTCAAATGTCGGGCATTCGAGCAACTAGGGTGTACAACTAATCCAACTGAGTGTCATCCGGCGATCCGTTTGCTGACAACATTGACTTGCGAGATCTAATGGCATTGCTTAATTCATCCTGAGAGTAGATTTGGAATATTCCTCTGTCAGGCGAACTCTGCATTTGTCCCGTAGTTGTCCCAGAGATATTGAGCATGAATTGTAAGAAGAGGCTGAATGTCATGGTTCTGAGTTCAGGCCCTCAATTTGGCTCATTTAATGCCTTGTTGTCCAGCACATGGATTCCATGCTGGGCTGATCACATAACGACACACACCTGAGCCCCATCAGGGGCCGAGCATAATTACCTGGGTTTCTCTAGCACTAGTTGCCAGAATTGATTCGAGTGTTTTACTTTAGAGCAGTCCTGTGTTATCTATTCCTTTTCAAAGATTCAGTTCGTGTTGGGATTTATCTTCAGATCTCTGGGGCAAGATTCCTTCTAGTTGCTGCCAGAGTTGGTCCTGAGGAAGTATCCTGACTTCAGTCTTGTATCAGTGTGCCGCATTTGGGTTCTCTGCGAGCTTGCTTTTTGCTCAACATCGTGACACTGAATAGGTCGGGACTTGTTCATATGCAGCGCAGGCGGCTAGGGGTGACCTCACAGAGGTTTATGAAATCATGGGGGGTGGCGCAGATAAGGTGGGTGGTTACAGTATTTTTTCTCGGGGTCGTGAAGTCGAAAAACAGAGGGCATAGTTTGAAGATGAGAGGTACGTGGGTTTAAAAGGGACCAGGGGAAACTTTTCACACAGAGGATGTTGGGGAAATGGAACGAGGTTCGGGAAGAAATGTTACAAGCCGTAATAACGTTAGAAACAGATTGGGAAAGGTAAGTGTGCAGGAAGTATATCAACGTTTGAAACACTTTGGGACAGGGACATGTGCAGGAGTGGTTCAGTGGGATAGGGCCCAACCGAAAGCAAATGTGACCAGCTGAGAGAGACAGCTTGGTCAGCATGGACGATTTGCGCCGAAAGGCATCACTCCAGGAGATGCTGCGTCTCAGAAGCGCATAGAAAGTCCATGTGAAAAGACGCCGTCTTAACACCAACCAGTTCCCCTCCACTGCACTGTCATCTGGCAAAACTTGTCTCTTGCCTCAACACCATATTTTCAGATTCCGCTCCCTGTCTGCAGGTCAAAAGGGATAACCCGGATCGCTCGCACTTTCCTCAGGTACACCTGCGGTTTTAATGTCTGTGTGGAATAGTCCTTTTACCGATTCTATTCCGGCGCACAACTCCCATTGCCAGTACGCCAGTTCTTTCTACGCTACCTCAACGGCTGTATCGCCGCTGTCTCCTGCAATCGTGCAGAATTCCTCAATTTCATCACCTTCGCCATCAACTTCCTCGCTGCCGTCAAATTCACCTGGACCATCTCTGATATTTCCCGTCCTTTTCTGAATCGCTCTGTCTCCATTCGAGAAGACGGACTTGTCACTGACGTCGTCTATAAACCCTCTTATTGCCATAGCTACCCCAACCGCACCTCCTCTGAACCTGCCACCCGCAAGGACGCCATAAGTTTTTCTCAGTTTCACCGTCTCCGTTGCATCCGTTCTCAAGATGAATCCTTCAATTCTCGAGCTTCTGAAATGTCTCCTTTCCTCTTCAAACATAGCTTCCCTTCCGCCTTAATCGAGGGAGTCCTCACACATATTTACCCCATTCCCTGCTGCAGCACTATGGGTGACGGTTCCACTTTTGTGTGCCTTAACCTTTATAATAAAGTGAAACATTGCATTCGCCTTCCCAATCTGTTGTTCCTCTCTGCTGGTCCTTTCTGTTTAATTATAAGGAACCCTGGATACCATAGTTCGGTAACATTTTGTAATTTATCTCTAATTTGATAATAATTTGCTTTACCAACGTTCATAGAGTTCTACAGAAGAGGCACATGTAGTTTGGTCACATCTTTCCGACCTTTTATTTGTTCGCCATTTTCATCCTCGAAACTAACGCCATTGACCACTCTTCCTTTTTCATAACCTGCAGAAGTTCAGACTGCTTGATTTTTATATTTGTCAGTTAATTCTCTCATACTGGCTTCCAGTTTATCATTTTTTAAAAAATTATCGTTTGCTGTCTTCGAAATAAAATAAAAATCTCTCTTACCATTAATTTTAGATTATCGTATGTTTCCTATTTCGATTTAACACCATCCATAACCTCCACAGATTGCCAAGGACGCTGCATCTTGCGGAGCCTTTTCTCTGTGGGATGCATTTTCCTGAAATGTATCAAGTCTCTTCTTCAAACGGCCTCCGCTGCTGATATCCCATCTTACCCACTCTCCACTTTCGCAGTCGATCCTTACCCGGTTACAACTGTTTTTAATAGATCTGCCAACATTACCTTCACAGTCACGATTTTCAGCCTCAAATTGAATTTGAATTCCACTAAATTTTCTTCAGCAATATTTGACTTCAAGATAGTGGACGATGCCAAACGTCAATATTTAACTCTTCCTCTCCTGACAGATGGCTCCCAAGAGACGTGGGAAGGTCCGTTTTTTAATGGACATCGTCGTGGACTTTCATTACTGGAGAACGGCTTTGTGCAACTGAAGACTGGTTGGTAGAGGGACCATACGAGATTAAACCTTAGTGAACAAGTTAATGATGACTTGAAGCTAAACTTCCGAAAGAGGTACCAACAGCAATTTACGAAGACCTGGGGGCAGACAAGTATTCCTACTGATGGTCTTAGCTTGACGGACAGACTTCAGTCACAAATCAGCAACCTCATCTCCCACATTCAGCAAGGTGATGATATTCCAGGGGACAGCCGAGATAGATAAAATCATGAGACCATCAGATGTAGGAGCAGGATTAATCCATTCGGCCCATCGAGGCTGTTCGGCCATCCAATCATGGCTGATTATTTTTCAAACCCATTTCCCGCCTCCCCCCTGTAACTCTTCACCCCCTTACCAATCAACATATCAAACTCTGTCTTAAATACAGCCAATTACATGAGTTCCACCGCCCTCTATGGCAACGAAATCCACATACTTACCACTCTCTGGCTGAAGAAATTCCTCCTCACCTCAAATTTTAAAGGGATGTCCCTTTATTCTGAGGCTGTGCCCTTGGGTTTTTGACTCAGCCACTGATGGGAACAGTCTATACAGGTCCACTCTATGCAGGCCTTTCAGTATCTGATTGAATTCAGTGAGATCCACCTCTTCTTTACGACCTCCATCGATACAGCTCCAGAGACATTAAATGCCCTTCATATGTTAAGCCTTCCATTCCCGGGATCAATCATGTGAACTTACTCTGGACCTCCTCCAGGACCAACACGTCTGCAGTTTGACAGAGCGCCCAAAATTGATCACAGTGATACTCATTCAACGTGATGACATTCAAGAATGGAGACAAGTCTAACAGCCTTCACTGCAGGGAAAGTCAACGTACAGGCTGACCCACTTCAGGCTCAACGTCGCCAAAGGCATGGTCTCCCCAAAATATCAAATTCCATTCATCTCGAGCCGTTGTCTTCACCAGCAAATATCCGAAGGTAACTGCAGGGATCAGCGACAAGCATGGCATTTTTCAAACTTACCGAAACATCTGATTCCGGTCATCCAGATGGTGCACAGAAAACATCTTATTTTCAAATTTGGCTGCCCTAAAGAAGTTTGGCTCCATCATAGTGACACACTCGCTATGATCGCACACAACGACGAGAAAACACATCCAGTCACAATGTGCACCGTTGTCAAACGGGTCCACGTCTTCGCTCCGGCACCTCTTCAATCCTTCTCGCCGCACTACTGCCTCTCACATGCAAAACACTTCCGGCTGGGATAGAACTAGCCGGCAGGACAACTTCTGCAGTCAGAAGCCTCCAATAACTTTCTTCCATAAGGGAATGTCAGTATCGAGGACAACTGAGCATCGGTGAATGTGAAGTACACAGCGAGGCGTTGAGTTTTGGAGAATTATTTTCTGTTGTGTACTTAGGGAAGTTTATCATATTGCCCGTGTTTCTCACGGCACTCAAGAGAACCACACTGACATCGTACCGTTTGCCACTGGAACTCACTCAAGGAAGCTGCTCATTCAGAGAAGATAAAAGTCCCTACCACCGCATAACTTGGTACTCGGCTTCGTGGCAACAAACCCGACTCGCGATCGAATTCAGAAATAAGCTGAAACAATATATGTCAAACATGCATGAGTTCATGGCGCACGGTTGTATGGAGAGAAGCCATTGTAAATGCGGGAAGAACTCATCCTTCATTGGATTGTACATGGTCAATTACTGAAGTGTCTGCCGAAACTGACCGGAATTCTCAAACGGACAAACAAACAGATCCTGATGTTGCCGTGAATACCACCGTGTAATCTCGGCAGGAACACCGCCTATGGTCAGTAATTTCCAGCAAAATATGGGATAGGGATCCAGCGTCCGCCACGCCTTTGGGGCTGAAAGTAAGATGTCGTCGGAAATTAAAGTCTCTGCTAAATGTTGCTGTTCACTTACCTGGGATACCGATGACGGCAAGGAACATGTAAAAGATGTTCTCAATCTCTGTAAATGTTTCTGTCATTTTGTTTGGAAACTCGTTCCTTTGGCTCTGCAGGCAATCTCTCTGAATGAAGATTTGAGGGATCCCTTCTTCGCGCCTGTAATTTATATCGTGCAGATCCCCCGTGGGAGATTGGGTCCGCAATATGTTCCAACTAGCTTTAAAACACACAGGTTACGTCATCGGAGTAAAGTTGTTGCTTGAACAGAGTATATTTAGATATGACTTTGAATTCGATCACGGATCGCCTAATTTCAAATAAAATGTTCCTTCTAGTAAACATCCCAATGACAAAGGACCAACGACAGGTGGATAAAGCGGGACACAAGGCCGGGACCCGTTGAGTTGCACCCAATTGATTTACATGATGTTGTCGCATGGATAGAAGACTCGGTGTTTAAAAAAAGTCTTCAAATCTTACAGAGTTTGCGTGGGGACCAGAATATTGGAAAACGGCTATCGTGACTCCATTGTTCAGTGAGAGGGGAACACGGGAGGCACGGATCGTCCGGCTAGTTAGTTTAACGTCTGTTGCTGCAAGGAGCCAGAGACAATAATGAAAGTAGGAAAAACTGATCGCTTGCAAAAGCTGAACTTAACCAAACCCAGTCAACGTGGTTTTCTGAAAGGTGAATCAAGTTAGGTTTACTTGAAATCCATGGGGAAGTGGCAGGGATAGTCGAAGCTGTAGATGAAGTGTATTTGGATTTGCAAAAGTTATTTGACAAGGTACAACATAAGAGGCGGATGCATTACTTAAGAGAGCGAAGGGTTGTGTTAGTATAGATTGATAACATACTGTGACACAAAATTAAGGCAGCTGTAGGAGAGGAACATCTATAGTCTGCAATAATGTCTCTCGTGCAGTCGGCCAGGAATCAGTTCTTACACCTTAGTTGTATATTAATACGGAGGAGGGAAAAACGGAACGTTTACAAGTTTTCCGACGATACCAAAGTAAGTGAAAGGCGATATTGTGATGAGGACTTGCGTATTCTACACTGGAATGGAGACAGATTAAGTGATTGGGCGAAAACCTGGTACGGGGAGTTCATCGGTAGAAGTGTGAGGTCGGGCACTTCGGTGAGAGCAAACACAAAGCGAATACCCTCTTACCTGGGGGGAATCTCAAATGAGCGAGCCTCAGGTGGGTACACGTGTTGCAGTGCATGAATCACAAAAGGTTGGTGGGCAGGTCGAGCATGTTGTTCAGTAGACAAACGCATGTTGTCCTTTATTGTGTAAGGGTTGGAGATTAAGAACAGGGAAGTTTGTTTACAGTTGTCCAGGTTACAGGTGAGGCCCCTCCTGGAATATCGCTTTTCAATCAATGAATCAGGAAAAGTTCTGGTAACTGTAGACCCATGAGCCTAACATCAGTGGAAGGGAAAATGCTGGAAAGCAATCAGAAGGAGAGGGTTCATGAAAGTCAGGGACTGATCAGGAACAGCCAGCGTGGCTTTGAGGGGTTCAGATCTTGCCTGTAAAAAAAATGACAGAATTATTTGAATGGGTTGCAATGAGTATCATGTGAACAGGGCAGAGGATGTGATTTGACTGAAATGTTATTAATTTGTGTGAATGAAGTTAATATAGATGTAGAACGGATGATCAATAAGTTCCCAGCACCAAATTTTACAGATGCCCCACAGAATGCAGTCTATCCGCATGCATCACAGTTTGGTATGGCAACTGCTCTGCTCAAGACCGCAAGAAATGAGGGAGAATTATGACCACAGCCCAGTCCACCACGGAAGCCAACCCCCCTCCATTGACTCCGTCTAAACTTACGCTGCCTGGGAAAAGCAGCCAACATAATCAACGACCCCTCCCACCCCGGTCACTCTCCATTCTTCCCTCTCCTGTTGGGCAGAGGATAGAAAAGGTTGAAGGCACGTAATACCAGACTCAAAGACCCAACCCGACCCTTGTTCAGACTCTTGAACGGAACTCTCATACGCAACAGCTTAATTCTCCCAATCACCTCACTGATTATCTACCTCACTGCACTTTCTCGGAAGATACAACACGAAACTCTGCATTCCGTTTTCGTGTTACTTACTCAATGTACTTAGTGTGGCATGATGAACCTGGAAGGCGCACAAAGTGTTTCGTTTCATGTGGAAATATTGAACCAATGTCAATGTCAGATCGGTGCAGGTTGGCGCAGTGTGAAATATAGTCTTGGGCTACAGAGAGATATCAATGTACTGGTGAAGTGGGCTAACCATGGAAGATGGAATTTGATCCGGATAAACGTGAAGTTGAGGATAACGAGTCCAGTGAGGCGAGTAATGAGGCTGCTAATGATGCTAGGACACAGATCATGAAAAGCAGGAAATCCTGAGGAACAGAGGGAGCGGAGGAGATTGAGAGAGGGCATGATGGAGATACATAAAATTGCAAGAGGTATAAATAGTGTAAGCTGCAGGAAATTTTACCCCATATCAGATGGGGATAGAACTAGAGGGCCGAATGGCGTGTTTCCATGCTGTACGATTCAATTGTTTTGCATCTTATCTTTCCAGTCACATCAGGAGTTTATAAATTTAATTGGTGCCATCTCACTCATTTAACCTCTCAGCAACATAAGCCGAACAGCCCCAATCTCTCGCCACCGGTCAGTCCCGTCAGCTCGTGCCTGGCGAAGTTTCACGCACCTTCTCCACAGCAGGAAACCTCTTCTTTCTGTCGGGGGTCCAACATTTGCACCCATTAATCAATACGTAGTCTCAACGCGGTCCTTTACAATTGCAGGAAAACATCCTGGCTTCTTCATTTAAATCTACTCGCCGTGAACATAGAACAGTCCCGCGCTGGAACGGGCCTTTGATGTCAAATTAGACTAATCCAATCAGCCTCCCTCCGAACCGTGCATATTCATGTGCCTGTCAAAATGCCTCCTGAACGACATTCGTCTCCTAGCACCCTGCCAGCTCATCTACCACTCTCTGTGTAAAAAACCTTGGCCCGCATGATTTCTTCAAAACGTTCGCCCTTTCAACGTAAGAAATCATATCTTCTGTAATATGACATTTTGACCCAGAAGAAAAACTACCTAATCTATGCCTCTCATAATTCAAGATTTTCCAACCTCTCATTGCAGCTCACGCCCTCTCAACCGGGCAAAATCTTGGTTCATCTTTTAAAGTACTCCTGTTGTGAGAAAAGGTCCTTCGGGGTCTCGAAGGTGGAGCACTCTAGACACAGTCTTTGGCTTTTAAGAAATGATTTATTACAAAGACAAATGCGGGAAGAAGACTGAATTGGAACGGATGCACACCCGCACACGCGAAACGTGGAGGGAGTCACAACGGAGGTAAGGACAGGGCGCGCGCGCGCGCGCGCACGCACACACACACACACACACACACACACACACACACACAC
>JARFYF010000076.1:752083-769592 GCA_030265395.1 Rhina ancylostomus
GCTAGGCCCCTGATGGGGCTCAGGTGTGTATTGTTATCTAATCAGTCCAGCATGGAATCCATGTGCTGGACAACAAGACATTAATGGAGCCAAATTGAGGTCCAGAACTCAGAACCACGACAGAAGGCTTTATAAACTGATTATGTCGCGACTATATCAAGGGAACTATCAACCTGCATTATTGTTCCCAGGTCGCCTGAAGATTGTACTCCCAGAAAAGTCGCGCAAATGGTTTAATTCCGTGATGGAAGCCGGAAGATTTCTCAATGCTTAACCCTGGACTTCAGATGGTTAAGAAATGCGCTATTCTTTGATTTTTATACCTATTTGATCTGCAATGTAATAATTAACTTACAGGTTTGTACGTTTTAAGTCCGGAGATCTTTTCCTGCCCTTTGTTAACATCTTCGTGCTTCGTTCTGGAACATGGATAATTATCATGTTTCTATTTAACTTTTTTTTTCATGGTTCTGAGTACTGGCCCTTTATTTGGCTCCTTAGATGCCTTGTTGTACAGCACATGGATTCCATGCTGAACTGATAGCATAATGACACACACCTGAGCCCCATCAGGGGACTAACATAAGCACCTGGCTTTCTCTAGCACTAGTTGCCAGAGTATTGGTCAACCTTTGGGTATACTTTGGATCCTGACTTCTCAGAGTGGTCTACTCTGGAGCAGCCCTGTATTCTCTATTCCTGTTTGAAGATTCAGTTTGTGTTGGGATTCCTACTCAGATCTCCGAGGCAAGTTTCCTTCCAGCTGCTGCTGGTGTTTTGTCCTGAGGAAGTATCCTGACTCTAATCCTGTACAAATGTGCCGCATTTGGGTTCTCTGTGAGCTTGCTCTTTGCTCAACACTGTGACTTCTTTTTCTTTTTATTATTTTACTTCACTTTGTAATGGTTTGTTTTGGTAATAATTAAGAATGTGATTCATTAACTGATCGCTTTTTACTTTTGAAATAATAGTGAGATATTATTGTTCAGATGTCGACTGTCAGTATTTTTGACTGTGTGAAGCCTCCTCAGCAATCCTGTTTACAATTTTGAAATGCTGTTTTGGGTACTTGTACTTTCATGTTTTGACTGTCGGTGGTGTTTGCATTTCTTTCAACTTGAGATTTGCCACCAAAAGAGGTGAGGTTAAGAGATTAAGTGGGTTGCAATCTGGCTGTCTATTGGCCAGTTTTCGGGCTTTTCTGCGTGGGGGATGGCGCTAATTTTATATTGTTTATTTTCTTCTTCTGGACTGATCAACTACAAATATGGCTGTATGTCATCACATCAGGATCCTCTGAACTTTTTTCCTCTTCCTGTTAATGAAATGAGTCTCCTGTGCAGTAACGTTAACCCTTTATATACCATATATTTTTAGTCTATTAAAATGAATAAGATGATTAATTTCGTTTCATGGAATACGAACGGTTCAAATAATCCAATTGAACGGAAGAAGATCTTTAAAGATTTTCATACACTGAACGATCAGATTATTTTTGCTCAGGAGACATATTAGGAAAGAGGATAATCACCGCGTTTTTTTTCCGATTTTGGAGGTGTCAACAGTTTCATTCTAATTCACAAGAAAAGATGAAAGGAGTCTCTATTATTATACACTGCTCGATTTCATTTGTTCATCATGAAACAATTTCAGACCCGAATGGTAGATATTTATTAATTACTGGATTACTTCATAACAAAAAGTTGTCATGAATAATGTTTATGCACTTAATGGTGATGATCCCGAGTTCTTTATACATTTATTTCTAATTTAAACGAATATACGTTGCTTATGGGTGGAGATTTCATTTGTTGTTTGAACCCTTCGATGGAAAGATCTGTGTCGAATCAAGTACTTCCAAACAAATCTGCTGTCTTTATTAATTCCTTCTTAGTTGATTCTGGAATTTTAGAAGTTTGGAGATTTTCTCATGTCGATCACGACTACTATAGAATTTATTTTTTTATCAACTCTCCATTCTCTCCATTTGTTATTGAATGTAAGTATAATGCAATTCCCGTTTCTGATCATGCGCCATTGAAACTATCAATTAAATTAATAGACGTACCATCTGGTGCCAAACAATGGCGACTCAATCCTTCTTTACTTCAGGATTTAGATTATTTTATTAAAGAACAGATTTCCTTTTTCTTCTCAATTAATTTTACGGAAGAAATATCCAGTGGGATATTCTGGGACATTTTTAAAACTTATATCCTGGATCAAACTAAATCATACTTTGCTGCATTGAAAAAAAATGAACTACTAATGAATTACATATATTGGTTGATAAGATTTAAAAAGTCGATAACAATTGCTCTGATGTTCCTAATTTGGAGCACTGAAAAAAAGAGAACTGAACTTCAACACAGTTTATTATTAACATTTCCAATTGAAAATCAATTATTCAAATCTAGGATTCAGTTTTATATGCATGGTGATAAATCTGGTAAATTGTTGGCCAACCAACTGAAAGCTGTTTCAACTAAGCGTCATATTATTAAAGTTCGTAAACGAGAAGGTCATTACACGTGGACCATGATCAAATTAATAAATCTTGTCAAGAATTTTGTACTTCTTTATATCACTCATAATTTCCCGAGGATTCTACATCAAGGCATGAATTTTTAAGGGATTTAAAGATTCCAAAACTATCACCCAATGAACCTTTAATATTAGATGCACCCATTTCGGAGGAAGAAATAAAGAAATTAATTTCTTCACTGAATTCTGGTAAAACACTTGGATATCCTTTCCTGACTTTCTCTCTCCATGGTTAGGTAAATTTTTTAAAATGTCCTATCAGCATGTAAATTACGACAATCATTTTATGAAGCAACCATCTCTTTAATTCTTAAAAAGGATAAAGATCCCACCGAATGTGCATCTTACAGACCTATTTCTCTATGTTTTCCAAAATATTGGCTTCTACACTGGAAAAGATACTTCCACAAACTATTTCTGATAACCAGGCAGGATTTATTAAGGATCGTTATTTTTATTTTAATATTAGGTGGTTAATTACTATTGTATATACCCCTTCATCTACAATTCCAGGATGTGTTTTCTCGCTAGAAGCCAAGAAGGTGTTTGATAGATTCGAATGGGAATCTTTATTCAACACGCTTGAGAAATTTATTTAGCTCAAATTTTATATCTGCGATTAAATTGATATACCATACACGTTTGGCTTCAATACATCAATAATCAGAAGTTCCACTTTTTAGGGCTTTTTCGAGGCACTAAACAGGGCTGCCCTTTGATATTGCCTTGGAACCCTTGGTAATTGCCTTTCAGGACTCTCCTAACATCTTTGGTATCACTCATGGAAAGGGGACCCATAAGATATCACTATATACAGATGACCTTCTACTCTCTATCTCCAACCCGGACAAATCTATCCCCACAACATTATCACTGCTCGGTCAGTTTACTGTTTTCTCTGGTTGCAGATTAAATCTTAATAAGTGATCTTTTCTCATTAAAATATGCAAGTCCCAATTTATAGGCAATTACCATATAGATTACTGACTCATTATTTTACGTATATAGGTCTTAAAATTACCAAGAAACACAAGGACTTGTTCAACGTTAACCTCTTACCCTTAATCGACCATGTTATATAATTGTTTAGTGGATAGTCCCCACCATCTCTATAATGCGGTGAAGTTGAATACTTTACCAAAATTTTTGTATTTATTTCAGGCGGTTCCAACTTTCATCTCGAAATCCTTTCCCGATACTATTGATTCTAAAATTCTTTAATATATATGGCAGAATAAAAACTCGAGGTTAAGTAAGCAATATTTAGAAAACTTGAAATCGATAGCGGTATGGCTTTGCCCAACTTTATTGGGCAACTAATACTCAATATTTAATATGTTGGACATAAGATTTAGATGTAATTCAATGTCCCCGATGGGTGTATCTTGAGTATGAGTCTGTGCAAGGATTTTCATTTGCTTCTATTTTAGGAGCCTCATTCCCTTTTGCACTTACTAAATTGAATAAACAAATGATTAACCCAATTGTTAAACATACAATACGAATATGGTTTCAATTTAGTAATTTTTTGGATTGAATAAATTCATTCTATCAAGTCCTATCTAATCCAATGTTTTTTCTTTCAACCATCCAGAACTGATTTAGCTCATTCTGTATGGAAATAGAAGGGAATAACGTGCTTTCGTGATTTATTCATTGATAACTCTGTATTGTCTTTTGAGCAGTGGTCTAATAAATACAATTTGCCTACATCATGTTTTTTTCGATAATTACAGATTAGAAATGTTTTAAAAGTTATTTTACCTACTTTTCAGATGCCATATAAAATTGAAATTACAGAAAATATTTAGGTTTCAATCCTTATCAGAAGGCTTGATAGCAATAATTTATGATCTGATTATGCAAATACGTCTAGATACACTTGATAAAATTAAGAATGAATGGGAAAGAGAACTCCAAATACTTTTACCTATAGAGACATGGAAGAAAATTCTCCAATTAGTTAATACATCTTCAATGTGTGCCAGACACTCTATAATACAGTTTAAGTTGGTTCACAGGATCCATATGTTCAAGGACAAGTTAGCTTATTTTTATCATCATATAAATCCTATATGTGACGGATGTAATTCGGAAGTGGCTTCCCAGACACATATGTTTAGGTCCTGTCCCCTTTTGGAAAAATATTGGAAAGACATTTTTAACATTATTTCAATTGTATTAAATATTGATTTACAACCTTGTCTTATTACTGCAAATTTTGGGTTACCAGTGATAGATTCTGGCTATTTATCCGCTTCTGTTTGTCGCGTGATCGCTTTTGTTACATTAATGGCCAAGAGATCCATTCTATTTCAATGGAAGGATCCTATACCTCCTGCCACATTTCAATGGTTTTCCCAAACTATAATATGTTTAAACTTAGAAAAAATTAAGAGTGGTACTGTTGATCCTTCGCGTAAATTTGAGGAAGTTTGGAGCCCATTTATTCAGTATTTCCATATGATGTAAGCAGACCTTTTTTCGAATCCCTTTCAGTAACCTTTGAATTTAGAGGAGCGGAGCTAACGACATAATAATGTTTTTTTTAACCGAAGAATTATCAGTCCAGTTTCTTTTTTGAACTTTTTGGTTTGTTTTTGGTTTTTTTTTATCTGAGTTCTCTTTTCATATAATTAAATTTCTTTTCATTCTTCTTTGGTATCATGCTCAATGAATAAGAGATTGCGAGTTCCAGATTATATATTTTACACCTGTGACTGCAGATATTAATTGTTATCGTTGTTGTCCCGAGCTTTTCCGCACCATGTATAATCACTAATGTTATGTATATTAATTTGAAATTCAATAAAAAGATTGAAAAAAAGAAAGTATTTGAAGAAAGACAGCAATGACAAGGCTGGGAACTGCAAGCCGATGAGTCTGACATCAGTAAGTACTGTTACTGGGAAAGTTACTGGAGGGGATTCAGAGGGACATCAATATTTGGAAAGGCAAGCACTAATTCGGGACAGTCAGCACAGCTTTATGCGTGACAAATCGCGTCTGCGATATCTGTTGGAGTTCATCCAAGTGCTATCCAAGAGGATAGATGAGGATCGGGCAGTGGACGTTGTCGATATGGTCTTTAGCAAGGCCGTTGATAAGGCTGGTTTGGAAGGTTCGATCGCATATCATTCAGAGAAACAGCTAATTGGATTCGTAATTGGCTCGATAGCAGGTAGCAGATAGTGATGAACGAAGGTTGTTTCTCGGACTGGAGGCCTATAACTCGTGGTCTGCCAGATGGGTCAGTGCTGGGGCCTTCGTTCTTCGTTATTTCTACAAAACGATTTGGATATGAATGGACAATACATAGCGAGTACGTTTCCAAATGATACTAAACTATGTGGTGTCTTCGACAGTGAAAGAGATGAACGATTATTGACGGACCTTGGTCAGCTGGCTCAGTGGCCAGAAATTGGCACACGTCTGCCAAATCAGACGTTGCATTTTGATGAAAATGCATCAGTGTTGCATTTTGGGAAGTCAAAGCAGGGTCAGATTCATACAATGAATGGTCGGGCCCCGGGGACCGTTGTCGAACAGTAGGTCGAAAGAGCCCAGAGTTCGCTGAAAGCGTCGTCACAGGTAGACAGGGTAGTGATGAAGGCCTGAGGCACTCTGGCCTTCCTCAGTCATAGTATCGACCACCGAAGTTATGTTGCATTTGTTGCAGACGTTGGTAAGGCTGCATTTGGAATATCGTGCTAAGTTTTGACCACCTTACAATAGGAAATCTGCTTGGACTCAAGAGACAGAGTTATGGAGAGAGGTTGAGCTTTCAGGGAACTAATTACTTGTGTTTCTCGACTGCTCTGTTCTGCAACGCATCCCTGGGCGATAGTTCTGAACCAGAAATAACAGCGAACTGACGGGCAATGCCCACACAACCTGAACAATGCAACGGACGTGTCGCCTTCCGTAACTAAGTGGACCCCGCATTTAGATCGGATCCACTCAAGTCGATAACGGAAAAACTGTTGGACCCAGATCGTTTCACAAACGCACACATGCAGGTGGGCAGTTTTCTCCAAAATCTTTGGCAGTGATACGCAAGAGATGCACCACAGCGTTACGCTATGAAATCGTCAGCTATCGGGGTTCGATTCCGGCGGCTGTCTGCAAGGAGTTTGATCGGTCTCGTGTCAGCGTGGATTTCCTCCGGGTGCTCCGGTTTCCTCCCACATTCGAAAGACGTACCAGTAGGTTAATATTGGTTTAAAAATGGGCGGAGCGCATCCGTTGGGCCGGAAGGACCTGTAACCAAGCTGTCCATATTTTTAATGAAATATTTAATTTAAAACATTAAATTTAAATATAATTTTATCGAAGAACTACCTCAGGTTCAGAGCTCTCCATCTCAATACCCACTCCGACGAAAAACAATATCGAATTTGACACTCAGACAGCATGTGATATGCCAACCAAATTTATTTTCCGATCAGCAAGTATTCCACGTCTAAATCTTGTGAATGAATTCGCCGTTTAAAAAGAATTTTCATGCTGGAACCAGGCGATGCCTTCACCGATCCCGAGTAATAATTAACTGACCAATAAACAGTACCGGATATTTTAGTGCGTTCCCAAGCTGCTCTCTGAACTTTGACTGAGTCGCTGCATAAATAAAGGTGTTTGTGCAGCAACTTAACGTCAACATCATGAATGAGACTTGCTGAAATATGAAGGTCGAGTCGGTATCGTTTTCAGGGTCGATATTGGCGATGTTGTAATAGAGGAAGTTGATGGTCAAAGGCAACCACAACAGAATGAAGTTACCGGTTACAGCGAAGAGTAAAATCACGGACTTCCTTCTGCTTTCCATCTCCGGGTCACTACGATTCTCTTCGATTCTCTGACCCCGCAGTTTCTTACGGATTTGACTCGCCACTGAAATGTGCCTGACAGTCAGAGCATTGAGCAACAGGATTAAAGCGAATGGGAACAGCGGTGTTGAGAGTTTTTCAACCCAGTCAAATGCCACCCACCCGGGATCAGTGTAATATTCTGGTTTCCTCAGACACCCCCATGGAATATTGTCGACGAGCTCCTTGGGTTCAAATGTAAAGTAGACGGGAACATTTGTAATACAAAACAAACCACAGGTAGCAGCCAGAACCGCAGCGGCGATGTTCACGGTGCAATACTTGGCTCTCAGTTTATCGCAACAAATTGCGATAAAACGATCGAATGAGAAAGCGACGGTGAACCAGACGGAAAAGTCCGTGACGGCGCAAAAAAATGCGGCGATCTCACTGCACACGGGGGTTACCTCCAGGAGAGTTCCGGGAAAATTATAAATAGTGATCCTCCACAAGATGACTGTAACGATCAGAGACAACAGGTCCGCCGCTGCCATGGCCACCAGGTAGCGAGAGGTGCAGGCGGAGAGGCCGAATTTCCCCCGGGACAGGATCACAATCGCCAGGAGGTTAACTGTAAAGAGAAAATAAAATAAATCTGATACTTCCGACATGCATTCTGCTGACATCGTTCACCCTCCCCCACTCTCCCCGCAACCCCCACCAACACCAATTTTGCATTCGCGTCCAGACGCAGCAAGAGGGGGAGTTATCAGGCACCATCCGATGTAACCCACTTCTCCGCATTCACGGGTCCAACCCTGTTTTCTGTCCCTCAGGCACACTGACGAAGCTGAGGATAGTTTATCCCAAAGTTTCCAACTTTACAATCGTGTTTCTGGGCGTGGAGGGAGAACACCTCCTTTATCTCCCACAATATTCAGCACTAACCATTCCGCCAGAACGTCACTACACAGAAGATACCCCTGTGCACGTCACAGAGTTGAAAATCCTCTTCAGAAGTCCACTGTCTTTCATTATTAGGAGGCCTGGATTCCCCAGTCTTGCTTACCCAAAGTTCGTTCCAAAGGCATAGAGTCAGAAGGAACATGAATAGACAATTCAGCCACATCTTTCTTACCTATTATGAATTCACCAGTTTCATCCTCTGAACTGTCCCCGTTGGCCACTCTTCAACCAACAGAGCGGTCCTACTGTTTGTTTTTATCCTTGTCAGTTAACTCTCACATGCTAGATTCCTGTTTATAACATTTTAATCGTCCTTTGCTGTCTTCTAAAACAAATCAAAAACCCCGTCTGACCATTAATTTTAAAATATCGTATGTCTACTATTCCGATTTAATAACATCCGCAAATTCCTCAGATTTCTAAGGACGGCACATCTCGCGGAGCCTTTGTTCTCTGGAATACACTTCCCTGAAATTTATCGTCTCTTCTTAAATGGGTTCCACTGCTGACATGTCAGCTTACCCATTCGTCACGTTACCAGTCAACCCTTCGTCACCCTAGTCCAATAGATTTTAATGAAGTTTCCAACATTACTTCCATAGTCACGTTTCACGCTCAAATTGAATTTGAATTCTATTAAATTTCCACTGGAAATATTTGACTCCGAGATGCCAAACATCAACATTTAACACTTCCCGCTCCTGACACGTGGCTCAAGAGATGTGGATAGGTCCGTTTTTTAAAGAAATCAGGGTATCGTCGTAAAATTTTATTCTCGGAGAGCGGTTTTGTACAACTGAGGAAAGGTTGGTAGAGAAACAATCCGAGAGTAAAATTCAATAAACAAGTTGACAGTGAAGCTTAGCTCCCGAAGGCGGACCAACAACAATTCCCGACAGCTCTCGAGAAACGGTATTCTTGCTCAAATTCTTCACTTGGTGGACAGGGACTTCGGTGACAAATCACAACGTCATCTCCCATATTCGGCATGGCGATGATATGACAGGCGATACCAGAGATAGAATACACCATAATACCAAAATTATCGGAACAGAATTGGGTCATTCGGCCCGTAGCGTCTGCTCCACCATTTAATCACTGCTGACGATTTTCAACCCCATTTAGCAGCCTTCGCTCATAACCCGTTTAGCAATCCCGAAAACATCAATCTCTGCCTTAAATGCACCCAATGACTTGGCCTCCGCAGCCATCTGTGGCAACCAAAGATTCACAACCCTCTGGCTGAAGAAATCTGCCCTCATCTCTGAATTAAAGGGGCGTCTCTTTATTCTGAGGCGGTGCCTTCTGATCCTGGACTTTTCTGCTTATGGAAACTCCTCTCCTCGTCCGCTCTGTCTAGACCTTACAGTAGCAGGTGAGTTTCACAGAGATCCCCCTTATTCTTGTGAATTTCATCGAGTACACTTCCAGATACATTAAAGTCCCCTCCTGTACAAAGCCTTTCATTCCCGGAATCATTCTGGTAAACCTGGTCTGGACCCTCTCCCGGGTCAATTCATCTTTCCACAGATACGGGCCCCAAAATTGATCACAATGGCATTCACTTCACGTGATCACATTCAAGAATGTAAACAACCCCAACTGCTCTAACTGCAGGGATCGTCACCGCACAGGTTGACCACCTCCCGCTCCACGCTGCTAAAGACATGGTCTCCGAACATTGTTAATTCAAGATACTGTCTCCGTTGTCTTCTTCAGCAATCATTCCAAAGGAACTGTAGGAAGCAGTAACAAACATGGCACCTTCACTGAAGCAGCTGTTTCCGGTAATCTAGATGGAGTGCAGAAAAGCCCTTTTCAAATCTGGCTGCCACGCAGAAATTTCCTTCCATATTAGTTTCTTCACTGTGACATGATCACCGTGATCGTGCTAAACGACTGGAGATACTCCACTTTCAATGTACAACGTTGTCAAACGGGTTCATGTCATCAGCCCAATCTTCAATCATTCTCACCTCACTGCTGCCTCTCACCTCTCAAACGCTTCCCTCTGATTCAGAACTTCCCGACAGGACTATTTCTACATTCGCAAGCCTGCAATAACTTTCTTACATAAGGGATATCTGTGTCAATGACTGTTTAGCGTCAGAGACTGTTCAGTATACAGCGAGGCGCTGAGTTATTGTGTCTCATTTTCTGTTGTGAACTTCAGGAAGTTTGTCGTATTCCCCGTGTGTGTCCCCCTCCCGAGAGGACCACGGTGACTTCGTACCGTTTCCCACTGGAATTCACTCAAAGAAGCTGCTCAGACAAAGGAAGTGGAAGTCCCTATCACCGAATAACTCGGTATTCGGATGAGAGGGAATAAACTATATTCGCGACCGAATTCAGAAATAACCGAAATAAAGTATGTCAAACGTGCATAAGTTCCTGGCGCAAAGTTGTATGGAGAGAAGCTATTGTGAGTCCGGGAAAAACTCAGCAACTTTACATTCCTTCATTGAACTGTTTATGAGTCCATTACTGGAGTGTTTGACAGAAAATTAAGGCCTAAACTGACCGTAATTCTTCTACATATGCGTAAAAAAATCCTGATGTTGTTGTGAAAAACGACATGAAATTTCCGCAGTTATACCGTCTATTGTCGGTCTTTTCCCGCCAACTATGAGATGGGAATCATCTCACTGATCCAGTGTCGTCTACACCTTTCACCAAGGAATGTCGTCGGAAATTAAAGTGTCGCTTGTATGTTGATATTCATTTACCTGGGATACCAATGATGGCAAGGATGATGTAATAAATGTTCTCAATCTCTGCAAAAGTTTTTCTCATTTTCTTTGGGACACGTTTCTCTCGGCTCTGCTGGCAATCTCTCTGAATGAAGATTTGAGGAGATACCTTCCTCGCGCCTGTAATTTATATCGAGGAGATCCCCCGTGGGACAATTGGTGTGCAACATGGTCTAAATCGCTTTGAAACACACAGATTACGACATCGAAGTTACGTTGCCGTTCGAACAGAGTATATTGAGAAATGACTTTCAATCCGAATAACAGATGGCCTAATTGTAAATGACATTGTCCAATTAGTCAACCTCCCAAATGACAGAGGACCAATCATTGGCGTATCAAGCCGGACAAATCGCCGGGACCGTTGGGATTCACCCAAGGTGTTTAACAGATGTCGCTGCAGAGATCGACGATGAAACAGTTCGAATCTTTCAAATATCACTAAGTTCCTGGAGGGGACCACAAGACTAGAAAACAGTCACTGTGACTCCATTGTTCAAGACGAGAGGAAGGCGGAAGGCACAGAACAGTAGCCCACTCAGTTTAACATCAAAAGTGGCAGAGACAATGATCAAAGTGTTCAATTGGGAAATGCGAACATAATTAAGCCAGGTCAACGTGGTTTTCTGAAAGCTGAATCAGATTGTTAGATTTACTTGAATTAACTGAGAATGTGACAGGGTGATTTCTCACGGGGATCCTGTAGATGGAGTGGATTTAGACTTTGCTCCGGTTTCCTCCCGTATTCCACAGACGTACGGGTTGGGATGTTGTGGGCATGCTATGTCGGCGCCGGAAGTGTGGCGACACTCGAGGGCTGCCCCCAGAACACCCGTCGCAAAGATGTACATTGTGTCTTTCGATGTACGTGTAATGAATAAAGATACCTTATCTCATATTGTAAGGCATTTGACAAAGCACCACATAAAAGGCTGGAGAATAATTTAGGGGACTATGTATTGAGGGATGTATGTTTGCATGGAATTATAACTGACTGTCACACAGAACTAAGACGGTTGGGTTGGAGGGACCTTTGCATTCTGAAAAGATGTAATTGGTGGAATACGCGAGGGATCAGCCTTGGACCTCAGTTGTTTCCTGATCTGGAGGAGGATGGTTTATAAGTTTGCCAACGATTCAAAAATAAATGTGAAGGCGTGTTATGATGAGGGCGTTGTGATTCAACAATGGGGTGGGGACAGATTGAGTGATTGGACGGACACCTGTAAAATGGAGTTCAATGAGTGGAAGGGTGAGGTCATGGACTTATTTCAGAGCAATCAGAATATTAACAATTTGTAACTGAAGGAAGACTGCAAAAGAGTGAAGCTCAGGTGGATCCAGGTCGGGCAGTGCATGGATCACAAACAATTAGTGGACAGGTCGAGCATGTGGTTAAGAAGACAAACGGCATATTGTCTTTTATCGTGGAAGGGTTCTAGTTTAAGAATAGGCAGGTTTGTTTTCAGTTGTACAGAGTACAGGTGAGGCCTCTCCTGGAATATACCTTTCCACTAAAGAAAGCAGGGAAAAGCCTGGGGACTACAGAACCCATGACCCTAACACCAGTGACGTGGAACATACTGGAAGTTAATGAAAGTCAGGGACTGATCTGCGACAGCCAACATGGTTTCGTCAGCCGCAGATCCAGTCTGACCAATTTAATTGAAGTCTTTGAGAACATAACTAAGTGTATTGATGAGCGGAGGGCATTGGGTGTGATTTTCATGCACTATTTTTAATAGCGTGACTGATTTTAATGTAGGATGAGCAGTAAGTTCCCAGTCCTAATTTTTACAGATGCGCCATATGAAGCATCCTATCCGGATGCATCACGGCTTGGTACGGCAACTGCTCTGCTGAAGAACGCCAAGATATTGAGGAGAATTGTGAACACGGCCCAATACATCACGCAAAGCAGCCTCCCCTGCTTCGACTACGCCGACGCCTCTCGCTACTTTTGGAAGCAGCCAACATAATGTAGGACCCCTCCTAACCCGGTAATTCCCTCTTCTCCACTCTCCCATTGGGCGGAAGATGTAAAATCTTGAAAGCACGTAGCACCATACTCAACAACAGCTTCAGTCCCGCTGTAATTAGGCTCTTCAACTGACCGCTAAAACGCAGAAGATAAATCCTTTATCTCCCAAACGACCTATTTTCGTCCCTTACGCGTTAGTTATCTATCTACACTGGAATTTCTATGTAGCTACAACAGATTATTCTATATTCTGTTGACGCTTCCACGTACTTATGCACCGCACGACCTGACTGGATTGCAGGCAAACAAAGCATCTCACTGCTTCTTGTGGCACGTGACAATATTAAATATATTTCAGTGCTGCAGTCAATGAAGGACAGCTTGGCGCAGTTGTTAACCGCAGTCGATCGTCTTCTGCTTCAGGTAGATATCAACGTATTGGTGAAGTGGGCTAAACATGCCAAATGGAATTTGATCCGGATAAATGTGACGTGACTCATTTTGGGAGTACTAATGAATCTCGGACATACGCCATGAACAGTACGATATTGGGGAATAATGAGGAACAGAAGGAGCGGAGAAGGAAAGTGGGGTCATGATTGAGGTTTAGAAAATTATAAGCGGCATAGCTGGTGTACACTGCATGAAATGTTCCCCAGTCTCAGAGGAAGATGGTGTGCCGTAAGCTCTGTCCCAATTCTGTACGATACAATGTTTCTATCCTTCCTGCGTCGCATCTTTCCAGCACAATCAGGAGCTTACAAGTTTAATTGGACCCCACTGATTCTTCAAACCTATCAGGAACATAAGGGAACCGTCTCAGTCTCCCATCATTTGTTAGCCCCGTCACCACGCGGCTTGTGAACTATCACTGTCCCTTCTCCTCAGCAGGAAGGCTCTTCCTCAGACTGGGGGCACAAGCACCTGCACCCATTGATCAATATGTGGTCTGAACAAGGGCATTTACAATTGCAGGAAAACATCTCCACTTCTTTACTTAAATCTACTAGCCATGAACATAGAACACAGAACAGCAAGGCACATGGACATGTCCTTCTGCCCACAATGCCCATGCGGACCATCCTGTCAAATTAGGCTAACCCCATCAGACTGCCCATGATGCATATCTCTCCCATCCCTGCATATTCATGTGACTGTGTGCATGCCCATTGAACGGCAATATATTCTCTGCTTCGAGCGCCTTCCTTCGCATCACACTCTCCATTCTCTGTGTAAACGACATGCCTCACACATCTCCTTTAAAGTGTTCCGCCTCTCTCCTTAAATTCATATCCTCAAGTATTTGATATTTCTACCCTGGGGGGAAAATCTGACTGTCCACAGGATCTCTGCCTCTCGTTTTATAAACTTCTATCAGGTCTCCCCTCAGCCTCAGCATTTCCAGAGAAAACAATCCAACCTTTCCTTAAAGCTCACACCCTCTAATCCAGGCAGCATCCTGGTGAACGTCTCATGCATTCTCTCCAAAGCCTTCACATTCTTCCTGTCATGAGTCGACCAGAATTACACACAATTTTCCAAGTGCGGCCGAAACAATTTATTTTTCCTGTTGCAACAGGAATTCCTGACTCTCATCCTCAGTGCTTAGACCAATAAAGAAAACATGTCGTAGGTCTTCCTCACCACTCCATCTGCTTGAGTGGTTGGGGATTTGAAAGCTAAGATCCCACTGTACATCAATACTCTTGAATGTCCTTCCATTTACAATACACGTTCTACTTATATCTGACCTGGCAAAGTGCGATATCTTGCACTCGCCCGGAGAAACTTCCATCTGAGATTTCTCCGCCCACGTCGGCCACGCGTCTGTCAACCTGCTACATCTTCGGACAACCTTCTTCACTCGCCACAATTCCTGTTCCGTCAGCAAGCTTACTCTCTGTATTTTCATCCTGGTCATTTCTAGACATCACAATTAACAGAGGCCCCAGCAGTTAGCTCGGCGGAACACCGCTGGTCACAGACCTCCAGCCAGAGTAGCACGAACAATCCACAAACTTCCAGATGACTTCTCTGTCCAAGCCAATTCTGAATCCTACCTGCCAAGTCACCTGCGATTTCATGCGTCTTCTGGATCAGCAGGGAGCTTGCCTGACTGAAGTCCATGTGGGCGATATCATGTCCTTCCCTCCATCAATCACCACCGTCACCTCCTCAAAATACTGAGTCAATTTTGTCAGACATGACCTGTCCCGCACACAGCCATTGTACCATAGCTCTCCAAATGCTCATAAATATTATCCTTCAGAATTCTTCCACTAGCTTCCCTATCAGTGATGTGAGATTCACCCGTTTATCGTTAACAGGATTAACCCTGTTTTCCTTCTTGATTAACGGAACAACATTAGCCAGTCCTCCGGGATCTCGCCTGTGGCTAGAGAGGATACATATACCTTGTTCATGACCACAGCTATTGCGTCAGTTAGTGCTCTAGGCCAATCAAGCCCTGTGAACTTATGTACCTTAACGTTCTTCCAGAGACCCAACACTACCCCTTCCTTTATATCAAAATCCCGAGCTTATTTCCACGCTCCATGCTGGTCTCACTATCCTCCACATACTTCCCCTTGGTAAATACACAGGCAAGGTACTCATTTAGGATTTCGCCCAGGTCCTTCACCTCTAACCACAAATCCCCTCCTTTACCCTTGAGTGGTCCTGCCCGGTCCCTTGATATCCTCTACTTCGTGATGCGCAAATAGACTGCCTTGGGTTTCTCTTCAATCCGGCTTGACAAGGACATTTCATGGCCCCTCCTGTATCTCCTGATTCCATTCTTCAGTTCTATTAAAGTACAGGGCAATCGGCCTGCGATATCTGTGCCGAACGTTATGCCAACTTAAGCGAAATCTTTTCCGCCGGCATATGATCCATAGCCCTCCATTCCCGGCATATCATGTGTCCACCCAACGGCCTCCTAAGCGCAACTATCGAATCTGATACCACCACCATCCTGACTGCTAGTTCCAGGTACCCGCCGCTCGCTGTTTTAAAAAATACTTGCTCCTCACATCTCATTTAAATTTTCCCCTCTTACATTAAATGCCTGCCCTCCGATATTTGGCAATGTTACCGTGAAAAACAAATCTGACTGCCTACCACACTGATAATTTTATAAACCTTTTAGATTTTGATAGAAATTTACAGGTATGTAAAATTATGAATATTGGATCCGGCATCTTGTCAACAAACCAGTGAAGATAATGGGCCTAATATAACCGTTGTAGCCTTTCTGCCTTCATGAAGAAGGGGATCACGTCTGTTTTTTTTTCAGTCTCTCCGAAATGAAAGAAGTTTCAACTGGGATGTCACTGATCGGGTCCACATAATTCTTGAGCAGGAGGGAGAACAGCCAGAAGTCGTGGTTCATGTTGGTACCTACGACAGTGGTGGGAAGGGGGATGAGGTCCTGAAAAGTGGGTTAAGAGAACTAGGCAGCTTGCTGAAGAACAAGACCTCAGGGGTAGCAATCTCGGGGTTGCTGCCAGTGCCACGCGATAATGAAAATAGGAATAGAAGGAGATAGCAAATAAATGCGTGGCTGAGGAGTTGGTGCAGGAGGGACGGTACACAGAGGACAGAAAGGACGGGTTACACCCTAACCTGAGGTGGGGCCAATATCCTTGCAGCCAGGTTTGCGAGGGTGGTTCAGGAGGTTTCAAACTACATTGCGAGGGGGAAAGGATCCGGAGGAGTAGATCGGAGGAATAAGGGAATGTGGAAAAGTCAGATATGACAGGTTGAGAGGTTTTGAGGAAGTAGAAGCAGAGTACAAGCTCTGTACTCAAAGGAATGTCTAATGTGCATTTACTTAAATGCAAGAAGCATCAGGAATAAGGGAGATGATCTGAGAGTTTGGATAAGTACGTGGGCTAAGATATATGTTGCTATTACAGAGACGAAGCTGACAAGGATATTGAACGTTCCTGGTTTTCAGTGTTTAAAAAGGATAAGAAGGGGTAAGAAGAGGAGGAGGGGTGGTGATACTGGACAGGGACACGGTTACAACTGCAGAAAAGGTACGTAATGTAGAACGATCCTCTCCAGAGTCAATATGGGTGGAAGTCAGGAACAAGAAAGGGACAGTTACCCTCCTGGGAGTATTTTATAGGCCCCCCGGTAGCAGTAGGGATACAGAGGAGCAGATTGGGAGGCAGCTTTTGGAAAGCTTCGAAAATAACGGGGTTATTTGTCATGGTTCTGAGTTCTGGCCCTCAATTTGGCTCCATTAATGCTTTGATGTCCATGGATTCTATGCTGGACTGATTAGATAACAATACACACCTGAGCGCCATCAGGGGCCTAGCATGAGAACCTGTGTTTCTCTGGCACTAGTTGCCAGAGTATTGGTCTACCTTTAGGTAAACTTTGGTTCTAGTTGCTTAGAGTAGGTTTACTCTAGAGCAGTCCTGTGTTCTCTATTCCTTTGTGAGGATCCAGTT
>JARFYF010000076.1:769692-790659 GCA_030265395.1 Rhina ancylostomus
GGATAGGGTAGTTAAGAAAGTTTATGGGATATTGGCTTTCATAAGTCGTGGGATCGAGTTTAAGAGCCGCGAAGTGATGATGCAGTTCTGGTCGTCTCATTATAGGAAGGATGTGGAGTCGTTGGAAAGGGTGTAGAGGAGATTTAACAGGATGCTAGTTGGATTAAAGAGGATGCATTATGAGGAGAGACTAAAGGAGCTAGTGCTGTTCTCATTGGAGAGAAGGAGGATGAGGGGTGACATGAGAGAGGTCTGCAAGATATTAAGAGGAAGAGATAGAGTGGACAGCCAGAGCCTCTTTCCCAGGGCACCGATGCTCAATATAAGAGGGTATGTCTTTAAGGTAATGGGTGGGTAGTTTAAGGGAGATGTCAGAGGGATGTTATTCAGCCAAAGAGTGGTTGTGGTATGGAACGCGCTACCTGGGCCGGTGGTGGAAGCAGATACATTGGACAAGTTCAAGAGATTGTGAGATAAGCATACAGAGGAATTTAAGATAGAAGGATATGTGGGAGGAAGAGGTTAGATCGTCTTCGGCGTGGTTTGAAAGGCGACGCAACATAGTGGGCCGAAGGGCCTGTATTGTATATAGTTCTATGATTCTATGGTTCAATTGCTGCAATATCTCCGCAGCCACCTCTGTTAAATCCCCGTGGTACAGGACATGTGGTCCCGGCAATTTGTTCGCCTTCAGACCCTGAATTTCTCTTGTACTTTATGCACGTGGTTGGGATTCTGAAACTTTTCTCTATGCAATTTGAAGTTCACTCATTCAGTTATTCAGATTCCAAGTCATATCTAAATGTCTGCTGTTCCAGCAGTAACTGAACTCTAATGTCGTAATCTGTGTGTTTTCAACCTATTTAGACGTATGTTGCAACCCGATTTTCCCGGAAGGGATTGGCATGATATTAAACAAAGGTTCTAGGAAGGTATCACCGCAGATATTCGTTCAGAGAGATCGCCTGCAGAGCCGAGAGAACCGTTTTGCAAAGGAAATGAGAGCAACATTTGTAGTGATTGAGAACAGTTATTACATTTTCCTTTCCATCATTGGTGTCCCTGGTAAGTGAATATAAGCAATGAAGTGAGAATTTAATTTCTGACGACGTCTCTGTTTCAGCTCCTATATTGAAATATGCAACAGGAGCTGGGTCAGTGAGATGATTCCCTTCCCATTCAGGTAACAGGCAGTATAACTGCCCAAATGTCACGACGGAATTAATAACAATATCGGGATTTGTTTCCTCTTAAATCCAGAATCATGATCACTTTTTAAGGGATTTAGTACTCCAATAGTATACACCAATGTAGCCTAATGAATGAACGTGAAGTTGACATACTTTGTCTCCGATTATTCCTTAATCCAATCGCGAATAGGGTTTGCTCCCGCGAACCTGAGTAGCGAATTGTACGGTGGAGGGGACTTTCACCTCCTTTGTCTGAACAGCTTCTTTGAGTGAATTCCTGTGGGGAACCTCTCGAAGTGAGTGTGGTTCTCTGTGGCGTTGTGACACGGGCTATATGACAAACTTCCTGAAGAACACAACAGAAAATGATGCTCAATCATTCAACGCCTCGCTGTGTACTTCACCTTCTCTGACCCTCAGGAGTCCTCGATACAGAGATTCCCTGATGGAAGATGGTTAAAGGAGGCTTCCGAATTTATCTTGTCGGTCAGTTCTAACCCAATGTGAATCTTTAAGGAGATGAGAAGCAGCACGGCAGTGAGAAGGACTGAAGAAGTGTTGGGTCGACGCCGTGATCCCATTTTACAACAGTGTGCATTGTGAATGGATCAGTGTTCGTGTCATTGGGTACGATCGCTGCTAGCTCGCCCTGGTGAAGGAACTAAGACAGAGGAAAATTTCTGTAGGGCAGCCAAATTTGAGGAGGTTTGGCGTGTTTGTTGCGACCATTGTTAAAGAGAATTGAAAGTCATTAAGATAATCGAGCAGAGTCAGTGTGCTTCCAAGAAAGAAAATTCACATGAGAAGTTTTGAGGACCTAACAGTGTGGATCGAAGTGTAAACAATTAATGTAGTGATGTGGATTTAATGAGACAAGAGGCCAACTGAAAGACACAAGCGAGAAGCGAACACACTGGGCTGGAGGTAATATGGACAGGGTACTTGCCAGATAACGCAAACCAAAAAGTGGGAATAGACTTTTCAGATGGGCAGTCTGTAAGTTGGGGCGCCACGGGTATCAGGGATGTGGCCCTAACTATTTCTAATCCATACTAGTGACTTAGGTCAGAAGACGGGGACCTGTCGCCAAACTTGACGATGAAGTGATGTGTTGGAAAGTTGTGAGGAAGACTAAAAGAGCTCGCAGAGGAATAGGAAGTTTAAATGAGTGAACATGAAGTTCGTAGTTGGAAAGAAATGTGGAGGTGCGGAATTGGCCACTGTAGAGTATTCCTTTCGTGGAGGTGAGAGCTAGCATGTTGGAAGAGTAAATAGGTGTGTGAGGAGATTAAAGCACGGGTTTATTGCAAGATCAGTGTCAATGGATGTCTACTGGTCGGCGTGGACTTCATGGGCCAACGTTCCTGTTTCTTTTCTAAATGACACTGCGACTTTGGAAGGAACGTTGGTAAAGCAAATTATTAGGAAAATGCAGTGAAATTACAAAATGTTGCAGAACAAAGGAATCTGGGGTTCCAAAATATGTAATACAAAGGACAGGCATCGAGGAACAATAAGCAATTGAGAAGCTGGACGTAACGTTCCACTTTATTGCAAAGGTTAAGGCATGTGAAAGTGAAATCGGCACAGGACTGCTGTATACAGCTTTCGCCTCAACATCCAGTGAAGGTCATGCGCACATTGAGAGTAATTCAGAGTAATTGTCCAGGTCCATTCCTGGAGTAAAACAGTGGACGTTTGAAGAGAGGTTTAGAAGCGTAATTTTTGAAGTACAGAAGACGCCGGGAAGGATTAAATGTGGATACTGAGAGTGCAGGTATTCGGAATCGCAAGGCAATAGTTCGGATCAAGGAGTCATTCGTTGAAATTGTATATGGGAGGATTTTCTCCTCACAATGTCATTGTCATTTCGAATTCTGCACCCAAATGAGCTCTGCAAATGAAGTCTGAGAAGAGAGAACATCGGACAAAGGACATAGAGAAGGAACAGGCCCTTCGAACCACGATGCTGTGCCGAACTAATTAAACTAATAATTTAACGCCTGACAGAACGAATCAATTCTGCCGTCACAACATCCGTATCCCTCCATTCTCTGCAATGACTTTGTCTATAGAAAAGCCTTGTAAAAGCCTCTGTTGTATTTGCCTCCACCACCAACCCTGGCAGCACATTTCAGGCACCCACCACTCTCTATGTAAAAACTTGTCCCCCACGTCTCCTTTGAACTTTTCCCCTCTCACCTTAAATGCATGCACTCTGGTATTAGACCTTCTGACCCTAGGAAAATGACAGGGTCTGCTCTCTGTATACCTCGCATATTCTTATGAACTTCTACAGCTCCGCCGTTCAAGAGAAAACAACCCAACTTTGTCCAACCTCTACTTATATCATATGCCCTCTAATCGAGGCAGCATCCTGGTGAACCTCTTCTGCGCAGTCTCCAAAGCCTCCATGTCTTTCCTAAAATTGGGCGACTAGAATTGAATTCAATGCTCCAGATGCGGCCCCACCAGTGTTTTCGAAATTCCTGACTCTTGTAAACATTGCATCGATTCATATCATACCATGTGCCTTCATCACAAACCTACCAAAATGTGCAGCCCCTTTCAGGGAGTTATGGATTTGGACTCCAAGATCCCCGTAAGTCCTCACTATGAGAGTTCTGCTATTTACGTTTGATCTCGCAAAGTGCAACGCCTGACACTTGGTCGGATTACATTCTATCTTGGTCGGATTACAATTATCCGCCCACATCTGGTCCTGGAAATGTTAGTGAGACACGACTTGCTCTGCACAAAGCCATAGTGAATTTTCGTAATTCGAACATACACAATTCAGGCCCCTCGGCTCACAAAGCTGTGCCGAACATGTCCCTATCTTAGAAATTACTAGGCTTACCCATAGCCCTCAGCAGCGTGTACCTATCCAACGGTCTCTTAAAATACCCTCTCGTATCCACCTCCACCACCGTTGCCAGCAGCCCATTCCACGCACTCACCACTCTCTGAGAAAAAAGTTGCCTCCAACTTATCCTCTATACCTACTCCCCAGGACATTAAACCTGTGTCCTCTTGTGCCCACCATTTCAGCACTGGGGAAAAGCCTCTGACTACCCACCCGATCAATGCCTCTCATCATCTGATACACCTGTATAAGGCCCCCTCATCCTCGGTCTCTCCAAGGAGAAAAGGCCAAGTTTCCTCAACCTGCTGTCATGAGGCATGCTCCGAAATCTAGGCGGCAACCTTGTTAATCTCCTCTGCACACTTTCTATGGCTTCCATATCCTTCCTGTAGTGAGGCGACCAGAAATGAGCACAGTGCTCCAAGTGGGGTCTGACCAGGATCCTCTCGGCTCCTAAGTTTGGTGAAGGGCAATACACCATTTGACTTCTTAACCAGAGAGTCAACCTGTGCAGCCGCTTTGAGCGTACTCTAGACTCGGATCCCACGAAGCCAAACGAGACAGAGATAAGAGATGGAGGAGTTGCATTACAAATCAGGGACTGGATGCCACAGCAGCACTCAGAGAGGAGATAGTGGAGGGCTAGAAATCGAGGTAATTTGGTAAAGATCTAAAATAAGAAAGGTGTCATCACTCTGATGGGGTTATACTGTTGACCTCGCAATAGACACCAGAAGATAAAAGAGCAGATATGTAGTCAGAATATGGTAAGATGTAAAAGCAAGAGGATTGTCACGGTGGGTGGCTTTAACTTCCGCAACAGATACTGGGATTTCCACCGTGCAAGAGGCTCAGATGCAGCAGAATTCTCCAGTGCATTCAAGAGAGCTTCTCGAAACAGTTGGTGGATTGTCCAACCAGAGGACGTACCATACTGGACCTAGTTTTGGGACATGACACTAGTTGGGTGACTGGTCTTTCAGTGGGAGAGAATTCTGGGAACAGTGATCACAACTCCTTACGTTTTAATGCAGTTATAAATAAGGATAAATCTGGACCTCGTGCCAAAGTACTAAATTGCGGGAGGGTAAATTCCTAGAGATTACGACACGAGAGCGAGGGGGAGTTAAGTGGGAGTAGCTGTTATCAGTCAGAGCCGCGTCTGATATGAGGCAGTTGTTTAAAGGCCAGTTAATCAGGAAGGAGTAAGGACAAGGATGTAAAATATTTGAACCGTGGATGAGGTGGGAGCTTATTCTTAATTTTTTTTCTTAAATTTTATTTACAGTGTGGTAACAGGCCCTTCCAGCCCAGCGAGTCCACACCGCCCATTTAAAACCCCAAATTAACCTACCCGTACGTCTTTAGAATGTGGAGGAAACCGGAGCACCCGGAGGAAACCCACGCAGACACGGGGAGAACGTACAAACCCCTTACAGACAGCGACGGGATTCGAACCCCCATCGCCGGCGCTGTAATAGCGTCGCGCTAACCGCTACACTCCGATGCACAACTGAGTGAAAAAGAAAAAGGAATCGTACGCAATCGGACAGGGCCCTTGAGGAATATAGAGATAACAGTAATGAGCTCGAGCAGGTTACAAGCTGGCCAAATGGGACCATGATATGTCATTGGCAAGTCGGATTAAAGACAATCCCAAGGCACTGCACACCTGCATTAAAACAAGAGGATAACTGGGAAGAGAGTAGGACCACTAAAGGATGGGATGGGGTGTTATGCCTGGTGTCCTCGGAAGATGTGGGCGAGGTAATAAATGAGTACCTCGCGTCGGTATTCACCAACACGGTGGGATAGTGAGAGCAGCGTGGGGCACAGGAACGTGCAAGGGCATTTTTACGTGGGTCTTTTAAATACCATACGTCCCCAGGGCCTGATGGAATAAAATCCCAGGTTATTGAAACAAGCAAGAAAGGAGATTGCAAAGCCCTTAAGCAGCCAATATTGTTCATTAGTTCAATAAGGGAAATAAATTTCATACAGGAAAATATAGACCAGTGAGCCACGTAGGAGGGAAGTTCTTGGAGAGTACTTAAGTGCATTTGGAAAAAACTTGGCCTGAACAGGGACGTACAGCAGGGCTTTGTGCAGGGCAGGTCATATGAACTTGATTCAGGTTTTTGAGGAGGTGACGAAGGCGATTGATATGAATAACGAGGTGGATGTTTTCACGTGGATTTTAGTAAAGCGCCTCACGATAGGCTATTCCAGAAGGTTAAGATGCATGGGATGCACGGTGATTTCGTACTTTGGATTCAGAATTGGTTTGTACAAAGAAGGAAAGAGTGTAATGATGGGCAGGTAGTACTCTGGCGGGAGGTCTGTGATCATTGGTGTTCTGCAGAGGTTGGCTCTGGGACCTCTGTTGCTTGTGAGAGAAAAAAAATTACATGGATGAACATATGGTTGGGTGGGTGGGTAAGTTTGAAAACTGCACAAATATTGGTGGAGTTGTGAACAGTGTAGAAGACTGTCAAAGGATACAGGGGATGCAGATCAGTTACAGATATGGGCGTAGAAATTGCAGGGGGAGTTTAAACCGAACAAGTGTGAGGCGCTGCGCTTCGGGAGATCTAATGTCAGGAGAAATTATATAATTAATGGCAGGGCCCTTAACAGCACTGATATACAGAGCGATCCAGTGGTCCATGTACATCGTGGATGCACAGGCGGATAGAGTGGTAAAAAAGGCGTACGGCATGTTTGCACTTATTGGTCGAGGCACTGAGCTTAACTGTCAGGAAGTCAGGTTGCGGGTAGAAAGAACTTTTATTAGACCTCCTATCGAGTATTGTCTGAAATTCGGGTCGCCCCATTACAAGAAGACTGCGCAGCATTGGAACGGGTGCAGAAGACATTTTCTGAGATTACAGGTCGTGAGCTCTCAAGACAGGTCGGACAAACCAGCGTTATATTGTCTGGAGCGTCGGAGGCTGAGGAAGGGGACCTGATCAAACTTAAAAGATTATGAGAGGCATGGTGTCGCATGAGCTTATAAGCTTTATAAGAGAGACAGTCAGAATCTATATTCCAGGTTAGAAAATCAAGTGCTCGTGGTCATGTATTTAAGGTGAGAGGGAACAAGTTAAAATGAGATGTCCTGGACACTTTTTTTGTGCACAGAGGGTGGTGAATGATTCGAACGGGCTGTCAGGTCGTGGAAACTGATCCAATCGCGGGATTTAAGAGGTCGTGAGATAGACACGTGAATATGCAGGGAAAGGAAAGATATGGATCATATCCAGTCAGAAGAGGTTTAGTTTAATTCGGTACAGTGATCGGCGCAGATGTGCTGGGCCGAAGTTCCTGTTCCTGTTCTGTACCGTTCTATGTTATACGCATCTGTTGGAGTCGAATGTGAAATTGGTGTTGGTGGTTGGGTGAGGGAAGATTGGGGGACGGTGAACGATGTCAGTAGCGATCGGAAAAGCAGAATTCACTGCAGATCCATCAGATTTATTTTAATTTTTGTTAACAGTTAACCTCCTGGCCATTGTAATCCTGTCCCGGGAGAAATGCGGCCTCTCCGCCTGCACCTCTCGATACCTGGTGGCCATGGCAGCGGCGGACTTGTTGTCCCTGATAGTTGCCGTCATCTTGTGGAGGATTGTTTTTTTTAATCATTTTCCAGGATCTGTCCTCGAGATAACCCCTGTGTGCAGTGCAATCGCTGGAGTTTTTGCCACCATCACGGACTGTTCCATCTGGTTCACCGTCGCTTTCTCATTCGATGGTTTTATCGCTATTTGTTGCGATGAATTGAAAGCGAAATATTGCACCCCGAACACAGCCACCGCGGTTATGGCAACTACCTGCGCTTTGTTCTGCTTTAAAAGTGTTCCCATCTACTTTACCTTTCAACCCGAGAAGCTGATCGACAATATCCCATGGGGGTATCAGAGAAAACCAGGGTATTACACTGAGCCCGGGTGGGTGGCATTTGACTGGCTTGATAAAGTCTCAACACCGCTGGTCCCATTTGCTGTCATCCTGTTGCTTAATGCTCTGACCGTCAGGCACATTTTGGTGGCGAGTCAAATCCGAAAGAGACTGAGGGGTCAGAGAACCGAAGAGAATCGTAGTGACCCGGAGATGGAGAGTAGAAGGAAGTCCGTCATTTTACTCTTCGCCGTATCCGGTAACTTCATTCTGTTGTGGTTGCCTTACGTCATCAACTTCCTTTATAACAACTTCGCTCATGTCGACCCCGATAACGATACCGACTCGACCTTCATGTTTCAGCAAGTCTCATTCATGATGTTGACGTTAAGTTGCTGCACAAACACCTTTATTTACACAGCGACCCAGTCAAAGTTCAGAAAGCAGCTTACGAACGCAATGAAATATCCGGTCACCTCAATTGGTCAATTGATTATTACTCGCGATTGGTGAAGTTATCCATTGGTTCCAGTATGAATAATCTATTTAAACGGAGAATCCCATCACTGGTTTACACGTAGAATACTTGATGATTGGAAAATAAAATTGGTTTGAATATCCCACGCTGTCTGAGAGCCAAATTCTTCATTTTATTTTTTTTCTTTTGGTGGGTGTATTGCGTTGGGAAGCTATGAATCTGAGGTCAGATCTTCACTTTAATCCCTTGTATATGACTGCCTGGAAACTCAAAGGAAATTGGACACCCCTGTGGCTCCCGCTGTGAAGTGTTCCGGGTCCAACAGCTTTTTCCGTCACCGACCTGCTGGGACTTCTGAGTTACAGAAGCCGCTGTGTCCGTCGCATTCCTCAGGAAGTGTGGGCATTGCCAGTCAGTTCACAGTGCTTTCTGGTTCAGAACCCCAAGCCCAGCTCTGCGTATTTGAATTATTGCGAAAAAGATATTTCGTTGAATATTTTATATATTTGAGACCATTAAAGTGTTTTATGCATATATTTCAGTTACTTCAAACTGCGCAGATATGTTTCAAGGAGTGAAATTATTTAAATAAATTTCAGTAGCTTTTTCTTGCCACTACCCGAGGCAGAAGGAAACTATTGAACTTCGTTGTTGGAAATAAGGTGGACTAGAGGGACAGGTACCGAGAGAAAACATACAGAAAACATCGATCATCATTGTTTGAGGTTTGGAACAGCCATGTGAGCAGACGTCGATCACCCCAAGTCAAATGTAGTCATATGGGATAGGGGCCTAGACCAGATCAGGCCGAGTAAATTAGAACCAAAGACTGCCGGGCAAAGCTACCATTGAAGAACTGGAGGCCACGAAGTGCAGTTTTCTTTTCAACAGCACTCCAGCGTTATGGTCAACGACAAAGAGAATCGGAGAGATGTACAAAGGCTTTCTGACTTTCTCATGCATGCCGGCCATCAAGCCTTTACCTGCGGTAATCTCATTTTCTCGCACTCTTTAATTTCTTTCTGTGCAATAAGAATTTCAGGTGACCGTCTAAGTACTTGTGCACAGTTGTACAGGCAGTGCGTTTTAAATTTTAGTGTCTTCAGAGTAAAATAAAATGCTCCACTTCCCTACAGCTCTCTTACCGTCCGGTTATACAAACTTTTGATAAGTAAGAAAGATTCTTATTGGTCATCTTATGTCTTCCCTATGAGTCATTATTTGCAACGGGTGAAGTGCCGGAGGACTGAAGGTTGGCCAATGTTTTGCCTTTATTTGATAAGGGCTGCAAAGAAAAACCGGAGAACTACAGACCAGTAATCCTTACATCGATGGTGGGTAAGTTACTAGAGGGGATTCCGGGGGATAAGCTATACAAGCGTTTTGAAAGACAAAGATTGTCAGCAGGGCTTTGTGCGTGGAAGATTATGTCTCACAATTTGATTAAGCTTCATAAACAAATTACCAAGAATGTCTATGTGTGCGAGACGGAAGACGTGAACCAAAGAACCACAGAACACTACAGCAGAGAAAACAGGCCATTCGGCCCTTCTAGTCTCTACCGAAACTTTATTCGGCCAGTCCCATTTACATGCACCAAATCCATAACCCTCCAGACCTCTCCCGTCCATGAATCGTCCATGTAACTCCCACCACAGTCTGAGTAAAGATGTTCCCCCTAATGTTCCCCCTAAACCTTTCCCCTTTCACCCTAAAGCCATGTCCTCTCGTACTTATCTCTCCTAATCTAGGTGGAAAGAGCCTCTTTGCATTAACTCTGCCTGCGCCCCTCATAATGTTGTAACCCTCTATCAAATCTCCCCTTATTCTTCTGCGCTCCAAGGTGGTCGATATGAACTTCATTAAGAACTTTAATAAGCTTCTGCATGGTAGGCTGATTGGTAAGTTACATCGCATGGGATCCAGGGAGAGCTGGCTAATTGGATACACAGATGGCTTGATGGTAGAAAGCGGAGGATGATGGTGAGATGTTATAATTTCGATCGAGAAACCCGTGACTAGGGGTGTTCCCCAAGGGACAGTTCTTGGCACTTTGCTAGTTGTCATCTATATCAATGTAAGTTGTATGAGGGTAAGAATGTAGAAGGCGTGATTAGGACGTCTTCAGCTGACAAAAATATAATTGATTTCGTTGACACTGACGCTTATTGTCAGGACTTGCGGAGGGACCTTGAACAGCTGGGCCGAGCAATGGCAACTGCAGTTTAATTTGGATAGGTTTGTGGCGTTGCATTTTGGGAAGACGAACTTGCACAGTGTACGGGAGGGCCCTGGGGAGTGTTGTAGATCAAAGAGACAGAACTACAGGAACAAGTGCACCTGAGATTTAGGAGGGTGTCGCTGGGACTCGAGGGACTGAGTTATGGACAAAGGTTGAGCAGGTTGGGACTTCTTCCTTGTATCGTAGGAGAATGATCTTGTGGGGTGCATAAAATAATGAGGGGAATAGACAGGGTGAATGAACACAATCATTTTTCCAGGGTTGGGCAATCAAGAACTAGAGGGCTCAGGTTTAAGGTGAGAGGGGAGAGATTTGACAGGAACCTGAGGGGCAACTTTTTCACCCAGAGGGTGGTCAGTATATGGAACGAGCTGACAGAGGAAGTGGCTGAGGCAGGTACATTAACAACATTTAAAAAGTAATTGGACAGGAAAGGTTTAGAGGGATATGGGCCAAACCCGGGTAGATAGGAAGAGCTGAGATGGGAATCGGTCGGCATGGGTCAGTTGAGTCTTAGGGCCTTTTATTATGCTGCGTTGACCAGAACTGCATACTGTACTCTCGCTGCGAACTAATCAACGTTTCATAAAGTTGATCTCCTGTTCATATCCTCTGTACCCCGGTTCATAAAAGCACGTATCTCAGGTACCTCTTCAGCACATTATCTGCCAGATTGAGGTGATTCCTGTCCTGTGCAACATGGTCCCTTTGTTTTTCAATGCTTCTTCGATATTCCCTGTAGGTCTAACATTCATCGTGTATCTCCTCGCGTTAGTTCTCCTCACCAGATATGTCCCCAACCTTGTCAGAATTAATTCCAATATCCCAACGATCTGCACTTCTGACCGACTCACTAGTATCGTCCTGTCGACTATGACTTCCCTCCGCGTTCTCAGCAATGCCACCACCTCTCCAGTCGGCGACAAACTTGATAATCTTGCCTCCAACATCCATATCCAAACTGTGAATATATGGAACAAAGATGAAATGTGTCACAATGTTGATCAAAGAGCAAGCTCACAGAGAACCCAAATTCGGCACAATGGTACAAGACTGGAGTCAGCATACTTCCTCAGGACCAAACGCAGGCAGCGCAGCAACTGTAAGGAATCTTGCCTCGGAGATCTGAGGAGGAATCCCAACACGAACTAGATCTTCTAAAAGGAATATGGAACGCAGGACTGCTCAGGAGTAACCACTCTAAGCAACTAGGAACCAAAGTTTACCCAAAGATTGACCAATACTCTGGCAACTGGTGCTAGTGAAACCAGGTACTTATGCTGGTCCCTTGATGGGGCTCAGGTGTGTGTCGTTAAGCAATCAGTCGAGCATGGAATCCATGTGCTGCACAACGAGGGCCAGTACTCGGAACCATGACAAAAGGCTTCAGCACGGACGGTTGTAGTAGACCGTTGATTCCTGCCATCCAGTCATAAAATCACCCTACACCTCCGATTACCGAGGTAATAATTTATCCATTTTGCAAACTTGCCCTTGTTCATACCAGCCAGCTCTCGACTTGCGGCCCATCATTCCGCGTGAGAACTTATTATAGAGACTTTACTTGAGTCCGACTGAAGACAACTAACAACACAATGTCTTCTGTTGCCTGGCATAGAGAAATCAATTGAATCACCATCCACTGGGAGCTGTCCCTCATCATCCGATTTACGTGGGAACAATTTACTCTGAAACAGTTTCCCCGTTTTCGTGAGGTCGCCACTGCAGATGATGTCGCTTTCGATGCAATGTTTCTTTTGAAGTAGACTGATTAAACATATTTGGTAACTTGGTCTCCCTCGATCATGGATATTGTCTTCGTTGTACCCATCCTCTCCCACTTATTCTGTTAATGGAAACTAACGACTTTTCTCGCTTTCCCAGTTCTGGCGCAGGGTTCCGCACCTAAACCGTTGACTCTTCCTCTTTCCAGAAATCTTGTCGTACCTGCTGGCTGTGACAGGTATTTTCTCTATTTATGGCTGATGTGGGGAACTCCGACCGGAAAGGGACGTTCTCTTGGGAGGAAATGGGATTTATCAGAAAACGTCGGAAAACATGTAGACAGGAAGAGGGCGCCAGTGACCATGGATCTTTGGGACGTGCCGGGATGTGGAGAATTTTGAAAGGCTAACGGTCATTCATGTATTATGGAGCGGAAGGTGTAAATGTTGGAGACTGGGCAGTGAGCGAGGGAACAATAGGAATTAAAAATAATTCGAAACCGAGTAAATTTGCAGTATGCCAGAGAAGAATTACACGAATAAGGGGATTGGTCGAAGCCGGTCAATCAAGGCGGAGGGAGAGACCACCACAATTGCACGAATTTTTAAGTCACAGAATGCAATTTGGAATGGAGAACGATGGGAATCAGATCTGGTGAAAGACATCAGTACATTAGAGAACGAGAAGGCTACATCTGAAATCAGACCATTCCCAGGATTTAGCCAGCGATATCAGCACATGAGAAATAAGGGGAGTTCCATTCACTGGAGCAACTGGAAGACACCGGAAATTGGGAGACGACAACAAAACAGCTTGAGATACGCACATGCTCTGTGATGGCCACACGTTGAGAGTGAACAGAGGGCACTAATAAATTCGGGAATCGGCGAAGTGTGATCAGTTAATGTGGTTTGTCAGGGGAGTGATCAAGTCACAGAATCACGCAGTAATGCAGCATGGACACAGGTCCTTTGGCCCATCTCAATCATGCCAACCGTGGCGCTGGTCCCAAACTAGTCCCATCCGATCGCGTTTATCCCATATCGTTCTATACCCCTCCTATTCATGAACTGTCCAAATGTGTTTATAACATTGTCATTGTACCTGCCCTAAACACTTCCTGTGACAACTTGTTCCAGAAACTCACATGATTCTGTGTGAAGTGGTTGCCCATCAGTTCCAGTTTAAATCTTTCACTTCCCGCCTTCAACCTCTGTCCTTTAGTTTCAGACTTCCCAGCTCTGGGGACACGACTATGTGAGTTCATCATATCTACACCCCACATGAGTTGATACACATCCATAATGCAACCCCTCAATCTCCTTCCTTCCAAGGTATTAAGTTCTAACCTGCCCAACCTCTCACTCTAACTCAGGCCTTGTCCTGGCAGCATTCTCATTACTCTTCTCTGAAGTCTATACAGTTAATTGGTGACTTTCCTACAACAGGGCGACTAAAACTTCATACATTGCTCCATGTGCGGTTTCACCAATGACTTTTACAACTTCAATATAATGTCCTAACTCATGTACTCAATGCCCTGACTGATAAAGGCCAGTGTTCCAAGCGCCTTCTGTAACCACCCTGCGTTCCTGTGTCACTGCTTTCTTCGAACTATGTGCTTATACTCCAAGGTCTCTCTGTTCGACAGCGCTCCCCAGGGCCCAATCATTCAATGCTTTGACCTCCCAAGATAAAACACTTCGCACTTAGCCGAATTTACAGCCATCTACCAGTCTTCGGCCACTTACGCAGCTGATTAAGATATTCCTGTAATTATTCTTCGCCTCCTTCGTTGCCTGGAATACCACTTATTTTAGTATCATCTACAAATTTGTTCACCATAGCTTGTATATTCACATCCAGTTGGTTCAGAGAAATAACAAACAACAAAGTTCCTAGCAGCAACCCCTGTGGCACAACACGAGGCAAGGCCCTCCGGTCCGAGAAACAACCTTCGACCATCGCTCTCTGCTCCTACCATCGAGGCCATTATGAATCCAATCAGCTATCTGTCCTTGGATCCTATATGATCCAAAGTTCATTTGATGTGTCTGATTTGACATCATAGTTAACAAAGGTATAATGGTCAGAAGGGACTGTTCCAGCGCGATATTGTTCGATGTTGCTTGTTCATGGTGTGTCGATTTACGATGCGCGGACATTTTCCTACAACTGTGGAGAACCGTTGTCATACCACATATTGACTAATGAATGGAGATGTTGGTCCCTCTATCTTAGAAAGAGCTTCCCTGTTGAGCATAGGGTACAGGGAATGTCCATCAGGCATGTGATAACGGGACTGACTGATGACGAGAGACTGGGATGGTTCGGCTCATGTTCCTGAGAATTTAGAAGAATGAGATGGGACCAATGAAACTTATAAACTCCTTATGGGACTGGAAGGCTACGATTCGGGTAGGATGGAGCCATTGGATCGTACAGCATAGAAATAGGCCCTTCGGCCCTCTAGTTCGATCTATCTCTAACATTGGGGATCATTTCCTGCAGCGAATACAATCTATACCGCTCTGTTCCTCAATATTCCCCAATACCCTACTGTTCGTGATGGAAGTCCTCGTCTCATTAATACTCCCAAAATTCATCACCTCACATATGTGCAGATCATATTTCATCTGCCATGTTCAGCCACGTTCACCAACACACTATTTTCTCCCTGGAGCCAAAGATGATCTTCTACGCGATCAACAACGGCGTCACGCTGACATTGACATTGCCATTGGTTTAGTATTGTCACGTGCAACGAGATGCATTGAAAAACTTGCTCTGCATGCCATCCAGCCAGAACGTGCCATAAATAAGAACATTGATGCCGTCAACCGAAAACAGAATGCCTAACAGTATGTTGCAGTTCCTGAGAAAGTGCAGTGCTGTGGACAAATATGGGCCAAAACGAAGTAGATTAGGAAATCAAGAATTTAGCTTCAGCATATGACAGATCCGTTCAGGAGTCTGATGAAAGTGGGACAAAAGCTGTCCTTGAGTCTGCTAGTACGTGCTTTCAAGCATTTGCAACTTCGGATCAAGCGGCAGAGGGGACAATAACCCGAATGTGCGAGTTGCTAGATTACGCTCGCTGCTTTCCCCCAGGCAGCGGGAAGAGTGGACGGAGTCAATGGCAGGGTTGCTGGTGTGTGTGCAGGATTGTGCTGCGTTCACAACTCTCTGCAATTTCCTGCGGTCTATGGCAGAGCAATTGCCATACCAATTTGTGATGCATCCGGATAATATGACCCCAACCCTAGCCCTTTAAAAATTGGATCTAGTAACTTACTGGACATACCTTCCACATCTACATTGAATTAATTCAAACATATTAAAAACATTCCATGCAAATCACACCAACTGTCCTGCCCTCAATAATACACTTTCTTTCGTCTTCACAGAATTCAATCAAATTGGCCAGGTAGGATCTGCCCCTGACAAAGCCACGTTGACTGTCTTTGATCAATCCCTGACTTACATTAACCTCTCCTTCAGAATTTTTTCCAGTATCTTCCCTGTCACTGATGTTAGACTCACGGGTCTATAAATACCAGCTGTTTTCCCTGCTTCCTTTATTGAAAATGTATATTCCAGGAGATGCCTCACCTACACCCTGTACAACTGTAAACAAACCTCACCATTCTTAAACTCAAGCCCTTCCACAGTAAAGGACATCATGTCGTTCCTCTTCTTTACCACATGCCCGACCTGCACAATAACTGATTGTGAGTCGTGCACTACAACACCTGGATCCACCTGAGTTTCACTCATTTGCAATCTTCCTCCAGTTAGAAATCATTTCTCTTCCGATTGCGCTGAACGAATTGCATCACCTCATAGTTCCACCTATTGAACTCCATTTGACAAATGTCCGTCCAGTCACTCAATCCGTTTCCATCCCATTGTTGAATCACAATGTTCTCATCGCAACACACCCTTACACTTACTTTTGGATCGTTGGCGAACATTTAAACCTCCTGTTGCTTCCCTCCTCCAGATCAGGAAACAACTGAGGTCCAAGGACTAATCCCTCGCGTACTCCACTAGTTGCATTCTTCGACAATGTAAAGGTTCTTGTTATTGGTATTGGTTTATTATTGTCACTTGTACCGAGGTCCAGTGAAAAGCTTGTCTTGCATACCGATAGTACAGGTCAACTCATCACACAGTGCAGTTACATTTGGTTAGTACAAAGTGCATTGATTAAAAACAATAACCCTACAGAGTAAAGTGTCAGAGTTACAGAGAAAGTGCAGTACAATAAGGTGCAAGGTCATAACGAGGTAGATCGTAAAGTCATAGTCCATCTCATCGTATAAGGGAACCGTTCGATCGTCTTATTTCTGTGTGACGGCCTGTTATCAATCCACGCAAACATACATCCTGCAATACTATGCGCTCTTAAATTATTAACCAGTCGCCTAAGCGGTGCTTTGTCAAATGCCTTTTGAAAATCTAGATGCACGACGTCTACAGATTCCCCTGGAACAACCGCCCTGTCACTTCCCCACAGATTTCAAGTAAATCCATCAAACAGGTTTCAAGTATTATAAAACCACTTTGGCTCAGTTTGGTTCGGTTCACCTTTCCCAAGTGAGCAGTTATTGCCACTTTGAATATTATCCCTGCACCTTACCAACAACTGGCCTACAGTCTGTGCCATGTGTCTTCCCTTCTCCTTGTACAACCGAGTCACGGTAGCTGATTTTCAACCTTCTGGTCCCCTCCAGGAACTTACTGACATTTGAAGTATTCTACCTACTGGGCCTGCTAGCTCTGCACCAGGTCTTATAAATCCCTTTGGTGAAACCCACAGGTCCCGGCGATGGGTCCGGCTTCAGATACCAATAATTGGTGCTCGGTCATTTGGAGGTTTACCAATTGCACATTGTTATTGGAAATTAGCCCATCCGTGATTCTGATTCAAGGTCATATCTAAAGATATCCTGTTCAAGCAGCAATTAACTCTGATGTCGCAATCTCTGTGGTTTAAGACAATTTAGACCATGTTGCAACCCCAAAGTCCCACGGGGGTTCTGCGCGATATAAATTACAGGCGCGAGAAATATATCATTCATACACAGTGTCTGCCTGCAGAGCCGAGAGAACCATTTTTCAAAAGTAAAGATAAAAACTATTGCAGAGATTGTGAAGATTTATTACACGTTCCTGGTCGTTATCGGTGTCCCTGGTAAGTGAATACCAGCATTCAGGTGAGAATTTAATTTCCAACGACTTCTTACTTGCAGCTCCAATGGTGAAAGGGGTCGCAGACGCAGGATCAGTGAACTGGTTCGCATCCTATTCATGGCGGGAGAAAAACCGACCGTTGGCAGTACAAATGCCGAAATTTCATGGCGGTATTCGCAGAATAGTAAGAATTTTCTTGCGCGTAAGTCTAAGAATTACGGTTAGTTTAAGCGGTAATTATCTAGCAAACACTCCACTAATTGACTCAAATGCAGTCCAATGTAGGAACGTAAAGTTGCTGACTTTTCCCCGCACTAATAACGGCTTCTCTCCATACAAACGTGCGCCATGAACTCATGCAAGTTTGACACACTTTGTATTTGGCTTTATCTGAATGCGATTCTGAGTAGGATTTGTTCCTACTAAGCTGAGCACAGAGTTATACGGTGGTAGGGACTCTCATCTCCTTTGTCTGAGAAGCTGATTTGAATCAATTCCTATGGGGCAACGCACGAAGTAAGTGTGGTTTTCTTGGGTATTGGGACACACACGGGTAATATGACCAACTTCCTGAAGTACTCAACAGAAAATGATATTCAATAACTCAACGCTTCGTTGAATACTTAACGTCCACTTTATAGATATTGACTAATGGACAATTGTTACTGGAAGCTTTCGAAGGCAGAATTTATCCTGTCGGTTAGTTCGAACCCAGCGGGAGGCGTTTTGGAGATGAGATGTAACAATGCGAAGAGAAGATTTGAAGCGTTGTTGGAGCAAGGATGTGACCCCGTTTGACAACGGTGTGCACTGTGGGGGGATCTGTTTTCTCGGCCTTTGGTACGGTCATGGCTTGTGTGCCACCGCCTAATATGGGAGATAAGGTTGTGCATTTGTGAACGAAAGCCCTGCCCGCCAAGTTAAGAACATCAGCAGGAATACTGTCTGCTCCTGAGTCTCCTTGAATTTTTGTTCCTTGCGTTTTCCTGAGCGGATATTTAAGTTATCATCATCTCGTTTGCTGAGGTGCACTCCAGGATGGTCACTCGACCAACCTGTCTTAAGTTGTAAATGACTGACCTCTCACAATAATTTTCCGTGACGAGACCCTGTTAAATGCGGACCATTACCCATATCTTGGGAATCATCTCTCAGCGAAAGACAACGTATATCTTTGGAATCTTATGCTATCGCATAGTGAAATATTTCCGAGGGAAAATGGATCACAGGATGTCGGAATTCAAATACAGTTTGAAAGTGGGAAACGTGGCAGAGAAGATAATGTTGGACAGCAAATGAACATCAACTGGGATGAGGTGAGGAAGGAATGACTGCGAAACTGGAGAATGAGTATGATGTGATATCAACAGATCACATTTAAGGAGATACTTCATAGAAGTATATTCCACAGAGAGAGGGCATCTCTGGCAATATGAGGAAAGTATCCCATCGAATTGGGAGACATGGGGCTTTGGGAAGATTGCCGTCAATATTTTATCGTCAATGCCCCCACTTTTGAATAACTTTTGAATAATGAATAATCAAGGAGGTATGGGTCCCCAATTTCGAAATTAAGATAAACTGAGATATTTATTTATTGGTCGCATATACATCGAAATACAGTTAAATGCGTCTTTTGGCATTGCTGAGAATGTGCTTGGGGTCAGCCCGCAACTTTTCTGGCACCAACATAGCATGCCCATAGCTCCTAACCCTCACGACTCTGGAATGTGTGAGGAAACCGGAGCACCCGGGAGAAACCGACGCAGACACGGGGAGAACGTACGAACTGCTTACAGACTGCGGCGGGTATTGAACCCGGGACGCTGGCATTTCCGCCGATGAAAGTGTGTCCGTTTGTAAATATGGAGGCCAAATCTCGATCAGTGCGGACAACGTACCAGGGGAACCAGTCCGGGTGAAAGTTGACAAGTCCCGTTAAGTATCGGATGCATTAGCTGTCATCTACCACAATGCAAGAGTTCTGAAGAGGCCCAGAGGATTGGGAAAGTTCATCAAGGAGAGAAAACGGAAAGAGAAAGTGCGGGCAGCTTGCCTGGTGTTTCCGGTTGGGAGCATGCTGGAATACACTGATAAAAAAAGGAACAGCATGGCATTTAGATAATCAAGCAGAGTCAACATGGTTTATGAAAGAAGAGAAACAAAGGGCTGAAGATGCTGGAATCCAGATGAAAAAAAGACAAGATGCTGGAGGAACTCAACAGGTCAAGGCAGTATCCGTGGAGTAAAAAAACAGGCAGTCAACGTTTCGAATCAGGACCGTTCTTCAGGACATTACCAACCTGTGCTCACCCCGACTCCCTTCTGTCACAGCTTTGTTACCCCCTCCCCATATAATGGGCTTCTCCTTTTCCTATCTTCAATCCTGAAGAAGGGTCCTGACTCGAAACGCTGGCCGTCTGTTTTTTGTTGTCCACGGATGCTGCCTGGCCTGCTGAGTTCCTCCAGCATCTTGGTTTTTTTTTCATTTCTGAACGAGTCGCCTTTGACAACTTCGGTATAATTTCTAAGGATATTGATGCCGAATGTGATGAAATTGAGGAATTGCAAGAACGGCACTGATTAGTCGTTGATGTGGCAGAGAAAAGCTGCCGGAGTGGGAACAGGAGAATGGTTTACGTGTCAGATTAAAATTGGGAGAAGGAATCTTCCACGGAGCGAACAAAGGAGGCAGGTGTCGCCAAGGTAAATGCAGACACGGAATTCCGAGTTCTGTCACGTGGTCAGGGGATTCCCTCTGTGTGGAGGTGTTGTACCCTCAGAGTTGTCGCTGGGGTCTGTGGGAGGTTTTCTCGCTCCGCGCCCGGAAGCATGATATGGAATCGGAATCCTTGCTATAAACTGTCCTCACCTCTTTTCGTGTGCCCGAGGTAGAGAAAACATGTTAATGTGGAAAATTAACCCTGCTAAAGTGGGAAAATGTGTTACATCGGATGGAGCCACTCATGACAAAATATTTAATCTGACAACTCCCCCTCTTGCTGCGTGTGGCTCTTCGTGTTGGAGGCGAATGTGCAATTGCTGGCGGTGAGGTGGGGATGTGTGGGAAGTGTTGGGGACGGTGGAAGATGTCACCAGAATGCATGCCAGAGCTCTCAGACTTATTTCCCTTGTTGCTAACAGTTAACTTCTTGTCAATCGTGATCCTGTCCCGGGGAAATGCGGCCTCTCCGCATGCACCACCCAATACCTGGTGGCCATGGCAGCGGCGGACCTGTTATCTCTGATAATCGGCGTCAACCTGTGAAGGATCATTGTTTATTATTTCCCGAAGTCTTTCCTGGAGGTAACCCCTGTATGCAACGCCATCAACACATTTTTCTCGTCGTCAGTGACTGTTCCGTCTGGTTCA
>JARFYF010000076.1:790759-802933 GCA_030265395.1 Rhina ancylostomus
AAAACAGTTATCAATAAATAAATCATGAAAACATACTAGTCCCTTCCTTTTCCATATGGAAAAAAGCCGAGTCAACTCTGGATGGATGGAAGAAAAAAAATAGACTGAATGGGACTTGCCAAGTTAAATTTATTCAATCCAAAACAATTACGAAATTGAAACCATATTCGTATTTCATGTTTGACAATTGGGGTAGTCATATGTTTACTTAACTTGGTAAGTGGAAAGGGGCGTGAAGCTCCTAAAATAGAAACTAATGAAAATCTAAGTACTGATTGGTTCTCAAGGTGTACCCATTTTGGGCATTGAATTACATTTTAATCTTGTATTCAAAAATTAAATATCTGATATTAATTGCCCAATAATATAAACTAAAGTTAGGCAGGGCCCATACCACCATCCTTTTTTAGTTCTTGTAAATATTTCTTACTTAACCTTGAATTTTTCTTCTGCCAAATATATGAAAGAATTTTAGAATCCATAGTGTCACAAAAGATTTCGGGACGAAGGTTAGAATCGCCTGTAATAGGTATAAAGATTTTGGTAAAATATTCATCTTAACCGCATTAATTCTGCCTACCAATGATAAAGACAGTGGAGGCCATTTCGTAAATAATAGTTTAAGATGGTTAATTAAAGGCAATAGATTAGCTTTAAATAAGTCCTAATGTTTCTTAGTAATTTTAACACCCAAATACATAAGATAGTCAGTTACCAATCTGAAAAGTAATTGACTGCAAATTGGGGTTTGCATATTTAATGGAAAAATCTTCGTTCTTATTAAGATGTACTCTATAGCTCGAAAAAAGAACAATAAACAGATCTAGTAGTGATAGTACTGCGGGGATAACTAACTCCGGATTAGAAATATAAAGTAAGAGGTCTGCGTAGAGAGATCTTATGAGTCTTCTGTCCGCGAGTAATGCCACATTTATTTGTAGAATCCCGGAGTGCAATAAAGAAGAGTTCCAAAGCAATATCAAATAATAAAGGACTTAAAGGGAAAACTTGTCTAGTGCCTTGAAAAAGCCTAAACAAAGGAGATCTTTGACTGTTAGCAACTATTGAAGCCATAGGTGTCATGGTTCTAAGTTCTGGCCTTCAATTTGGCTCCTTCAATGCCTTGCTGTCAAGTACATGGATTCCATGCTGGACTGATTTCATAACAACAAACACCTGAGCCCCATCAGCGGCCTAGCATAAGGACCTGGGTTTCTCTAGCACCCAGGGAATTCTGTTGCCAGAGTATTGGTCTACCTTTGGGTATTCTTTTGCCCCTAGTTGCTTAGAGTGGTCTACTCTACAGCAGTCCTGTGTTCTCTCTTCCTTTTTCAATATCCAGTTTGTGTTGGGATTCCTCTTCAGACCTCTGAGGAAAGATTCCTTCCAGTTGCTGCCTGTGTTTGTCCTGAAGAAGTATCCTGACTCCAGTCTAGTACCAATGTGCTTCATTTGTGTTCTCCGCGAGCTTGCTATTTGCTTAACATTGTGACAATGGTTGTATAATCCCAGATATAAATTTAGGGCAAAAATTAAATTTTTGAGGTGTAGTGAATAGATATTCCCATTCAACTCTCAAATCAAACGCTTTTTCAGCATCTAGTGAGACAAGACATTCTGGAATTTGGGATGAAGAGGTTTATATAATATTCATTAATCTCCTAATATTAAAATGTAAATAACGATTCTGAATAAATCCTGTCTGGTCTTCAGAGTTAACTTGTGGAAGAACCTTTTCCAATCTGAAGGTCAATATTTTGGAAAATAAACCGTTTGTGATTCTTGCACAACAACACCTGGATCCACCTCAGCTTCACTCATTTGCGATCTTTTTCCAGTTAGAAATCATCTATCCATCAAACATTATTAAATTATTAAAAAAGCATTAGAAAACCGCGTTGACTCAGTTTCATTCTCTTCATCTTTCCCAAGTGAGCAGTTATTGCCACTTTGGTTGGCAGGTACCTTGCCAACAACTGGCCTACAGTGTGTGCCATGTGTCTTCCCTTCTCTTTGTGAAACGCAGTCAGGGGGCTGATTTGCAATCTTCTGGTCTCCTCCGGGAACTTACTGACATTTGAAATATTCTCCCTACTATTCCTACTGACTCGGTACCAGGCCCTTTAAATCGTTTAAGTGAAACTCACGGGTCCCGGCCATGTGTCCGGTTTGAGATACCAATAAATGATCCTCTGTCACTGGGAGGTTTACCATTTTCAGATTGTTATTTGAAATTAGCCCATCCATGATTCAGATTCAAAGTTATATCTAAAGAAATCCCGTTCAACCAGCAACTTAACTCTGATGTCGCAATCTCTGTGGTTTAAGACAATTTTATACCACGTTGCAACTCCATAGTCCCACGGAGGTTCTGCACGATATAAATACCAGGAGCGAGAAATGTATCATTCATTCAGAGGGATTAACTTCAGAGCTGAGAGAAACATCGCCAAAGAAAAAAATGACAGGAACATTTGCAGAGATTGAGAAGATTTATTACACGTTCCTGGTCGTTATCTTACTTGCAGCTGCAGAGAAGACAGGGGTCGCAGACGCGTATCAGCGAGATGATTCGTATCCCATTCATGGCCGGGGAAAACCCGACCAGAGGCGGTACAAATGCCGAAATTTCATGGCGGTATTAGAGGTAAGGTAAGAATTTGTTTGTGCATGAGTCCGAGAATTACGGTTGGTTTAAGTGGTAATTTTCTAGCAAACACTCCACTAATGGACTAATATGCAGTCCAACGTAGGAAAGTAAAGTTGCTGACTTTCCCCGCACTTACGATGGCTTCTCTCCTTACGAACGTGCGCCATGAACTCAAGCAGGTTTGACACACTTTTTATTTGATTTTATCTGAATGTCATCCGAAGTAGGGTTTGCTACCGCTGAGCCGACTGCCGAGTTTTGCGGTGGTAGGGTCTCTCATCTCTTTTGTCTGAGAAGCTTCTTTGAGTGAATTCCCGTAGGGAACCGCACAAAGTAAGTGTGGTTCTCTCGGGTGTCGGGACAAACACGGGTAATATGACCAACTTCCTGAAGTATTCAACAGAAAATGATATTCAATAACTCAACGCCTTGTTCAATACTTAACATTCTCTGACATTGAACAGTCCTCGATATGGATATTCACCGATGGACAATGGTTACTGGAAGCTTTAGAAGGCAGAATTTATCTTGTCGGTTAGTTCGAACCCTGCGGGAGGCATTTCGGAGATGAGATTTAACAATGCGATGGGAAGCTCTGAAGCGTTGTTGGAATGAGGATGTGGCCCCGTTTGACAACGGTGTGCACCGAGGGCGGGATCGGTATTCTCGGCCTTTGGTACGATCACGGCTCGTGTGCCACCGCCTAATATGGGAGATAAGGTTGTGCATTTGTGACCGAACGCCCTGCCCACCAAGTTAAGAACATCAGCAGGAATACCGTCTGCTCCTGAGTCTCCATGAATTTTTGTTCCTTGCGTTTTCCAAAGCCGATATTTAAGCTATCATCAATTCGTACGATGATGTGTACTCCAGTATGATCCATTGACCAACCTGTCCTCAGCTGTAAATGACTGACCTCTCACAATAATTGTCTGTGACGAGACCCTGTGAAAAACGGACCATTCCCCATATCTTGAGAATCATCTGTCAGCAAACGAAAACATATATCTTGACCTTTGGAAACTTATGCTATCGCGTAGTAAAATATTTCTGAGGGAAAATGGATCACAACATTCCGGAATTCAAATTCATTTTGAGAGTGGGAAAACGTTGCAGAGAAGGTAATGTTGGAAGGTTAATTAACATCACTTGGGTTGGGGTGAGGAAGGAATGACTGGGAAACTGGAGAATGAGTACGATGGAATCACATTTAAGGAGATAACGTATAAATTGGGAAAGTATCTTCCACAGAGAAGGGTCTCTCGGCGACATACCATCTCTGGCAATCTGAGGATGGCATTCGATCGAAATTTAAGAAATAGACTTTTGGACAATAGACGGTACGACAGAGTCAACGTGGATTATGAAAGAAGAGAAACAAAGGGCTGCAGATGCTGGAATCCAGATGAAAAAACCAAGATGCTGGAGGAACTCAACAGGTCAAGGCAGTATCCGTGGAGTAAAAAAAAGGCAGTCAACGTTTCGAATCAGGACCGTTCTTCAGGACATTATCACCCTGTGCCCACCCCGACTCCCTTCTGTCACTGCTTTGTTACCCCCTCCCCATATAAAGGGCTTCTCCTTTTCCTATCTTCAATCCTGAAAAAGGGTCCTGACTCGAAACGCTGGCCGTCTGTTTTTTGTTGTCCACGATGCTGCCTGGCCTGCTGAGTTCCTCCAGCATCTTGTTGTATTTTTTTCATTTCTGAACGAGTCGCCTTTGACAACTTGCGTTAACTACCGGGGCCTCAATTACATAACCATCAGAAACATCCCCTGCCGCTCATCAATTCTGCATTGGTTGTACGGGCAGTCCGTTTTTGATTTTAGCGTCTTCAGTGTAAAATGAAGTGCTCGACGCCCTATAACTCTCTTACCATTCAGTTATACACACATTTGCTGAGCGGGAAAGATTCCTTTTGGTCATCTTACGACTCACCTGTGCGTCATCATGTGCAACGGGCGAAGCGCCTGAGGACTAAAGGGTGGCTAATGTTGTGCCTTTATTTAATAAGAGCTGCAAATGAAAGAGTTTAGAACTACAGACCAGTAATCCTCACACCGTTGTTGGGTAACTTACTGGAGGGCGTTCTGAGGGATTAAAATATAGAAGAATTTGGGAAGACTGAAATTGATTAGGGATCGTCAGTACGCCGTCGTGCGCGGAAGATCATGTCGCACGAATTTAATTGAATTACCAAGAAGGTCGATGAGTGCACGGCAAAAGACGTGGCCGATTTGGACTTTGATAAGGTTCCGCGTGGTGAGCTGATTTAAAAGTTTGATTGCATTGGATTCTCGGAGAGCTCGCTAATTGTATACACAGATGGCTTGACGGTAGAAAGCAGAGGGTGATGCAGGGATGTTTGTTTTCGAACTGGAGGCACTTGACTGGAGGTGTTTTTCAGGGGACTGTGCTCGGCCCGTTGTCATTTGTCATCTACATCAATGATTTGTACAGAGAATACGCAAGGAATGGTTGGCAAGTTTTCAGCTGACAAGAATACAGGTGGTATCGTTGACACTGAAGATGTTGTCAGAATTTACAGAGGGATCTTGTTCAGCTGATAACGTGAGCTGAGAAATGGCAACTGGAATTTAATTTCGTTAAGTTTGAGGTGTTTCATTTTGGGAAGGAGAACTTTCACAGTGAACGGGTGAGCCATGGAGAGAGGGACCGAGCTATTGGGAAGAGTTCATACGAGATTTCGAAGGGCGTTGCTGGGAGTCGAGGGACTGAGTTATGGAGAGAGGTTGAGCAGACTGGATCTTCATTTCTTGTATCGTGGGAGAATGATTTTGTAGAGGTGTATCAAATTATGAGGGGCTTATAGAGAGTGAATGCGCTCAGTCATTTTCCTAGGGCTGGGAATCATGAACCAGAGGGCAAATGTTCACGGTGAGAGCCGTCATATTTAATTGGAACCTGAGGGGCAACTTTTTCACGCAGTATGTGGAATGAGCTGCCCGAGGAAGTGGCTAAGTGACAACAATTGAAAGTTACCTGAACAAGTACATGGGTAGGAAAGATTTAGAGCGATATGGGCCAAACGCGGACAGACAGGACGAGCTGATATTGGAATCTCGGCATGGGACAGTTGAGCCGAAGGGCCTGTTTCCATGCTATGTGATTCGATGACTCTATGATGCAACTACAGTATTCTCGCTGCGAACTAATCAATGTTTATATAGTTGAACCTTCATTTGCTTGTTCTTATATTCTGTGCCCAGGCTAATGAAAGCATATATCTCATATACCTTCTTCAGCACACAATCTTCCCGTGTTGCCTGACTGAGTTTATTCCTGTTCTGTGCAATGCTTTTTCAATGCTTCCTCGCTATTCCCGATGGTCCAAACATTCATTGTGTATCTCCTCGCCTGATTTCTTCTCCCAAAATATATCCCCATCATTATCCGAATTAATTCCCACGTTTTAACGATCTGAACTCCTGACTAACTCATTAGTATCGTCCTGTCGACGATGACGACCCTCCTCGCTGTGAACAATGCCACCAATTATCCAATAGGTCCTGAACTTGATAATCTTGCCCCCAACTGCCTAAGGGTGGTGCAGGAGGCAGACGCTGACAATGTTTAAGAATTATCTGGACGATCACTTGAGTGGTCAAGGCAGGGCAGGTTACAGGCCAAATTCTGCTCAATGGCATTGCTGGAGGGAGTTGCAGGATGGTTGCCATTGACGTGATGGGGCGATTCGCTTGTTTATGTGCTGAGCGAATCTCTGTCAATCTGTGAACAGAGGAAGAACGCTGGGAGACAATGACGTCACCGGCTTGTGTGTGGGAACATCACAAATGGTGAAATATACTCAGCGTCCCGGGGCCAGTCCCTCTCTGATCTTTTTGTCTGTGGCGTTCTGCGCCTTTACCGAGAGGCCCATCATAGACTTGAGGAATGACACCTCCTCTTCTGACTGGGCAGGTTACAGCACGAAGGACTTATGCTCCAATACTCAAATTTATGAGGAATATTCCTTTGCATCTATGTCCCAATTGGCCATTTCTGACATCCATTATTTTAGATCACTTTTGTCTTTTATGGATAGTCTTGACATGACTGCTTGACATGTCCCACATCTTAATCATCAGCAACGTCTCACACAAAGAAGTTTCCCTGCCCCTTAACGAACTCATTAAGTGGTCCCGCCCGATCAAAGATATTCCCTTCGTTGTACCCATCCTCTCCCACATATTCTGTTAATGTAAACTAACGTCTTTTCTCGCTTTCCCAGTTCTGACGCAGGGTCCAGTACTTTAGGCATTGATTACACTTCTTTACAGAAATCTTGCCGAACCTGCCGTCTGTTTCCGGTGTTCCCTGTTTTATAGCTGATTTAGGGAATTGGGACTAGGGAAAGGGACATTTGCTTGGGAGAAAGTGGACATTGCCAGAAAACATCGGAAAAAAAGTGAACCGGAAATGGGCCCAAGTAAATATGGATCTTTGGGACGTGTCCATAAAGTGGAGATTTGTGAATAGATAGTAGTCATTGATTTATTATGGGGCGGCAAGTGTAAATGTTGGCAAGTGTTGCAGTGAGCGAGGGAACAATGTGAATAAAACAGGATTACAAACGGAGGAAATTTGAAATTTGTCAGAGAACTATAACACGAACAAAGCAATCAGTCGACGGCCAGCCAATAAAGGCGGAGGGTGAGACCATCATGATTGCACATTATGTCACTGAATGCAATTCAAAATGGAGAACGATGTGGTGAATCGTTCAGGGCAAATGTGGTGAAAGGCATCAGAGAATGAGAAGGCTGCCTCTGAAATCAGACCATTCCCAGGATTTAGCCGGTGAAATCAACACATGAGAAGTAAGGGGAGTTCTATTAATGGGAGCAACTGGAAGACGCCGGGAACTGGGAGACGACAACCGGACAACTTGAGATACGCACGTGATGCACTGTGATGGCCACACGTTCAGAGTGAACAGAGGGAATCAATAAATTCGGGAATTGGCGAATCGTGATCAGTCAAAGTGGTTTGACAGAGTCACGGAATAATCCACCATGGAAACAGGTCCTTTGGCCCATCTCATTCATGCCAACCATGGCGCTGGTCCCAAACTAGTCCCATTTGATCGCGTTTGGCCATTGTCGTTCTATACCCCTCCGATCCAGGGACGTATCCAAATATGTTTGAAATATTATCATTTCACCTGCCAGAACCACTTCATCTGACAACCTGTTCCATAAACGCACATGCTTCTGTGTGAAGTGGTTGCCCATCAGTCCCAGTTTAAATCTTTCACTTCTCGCCTTAAACCTCTGCCCTTTAGCTTTAGACTTCACAGCTTGGGGAAACGACTATGAAAATTCACACTATCTGTACCCCTTATGATTTGGTACATCTCCATAATGCAACCCCTCAATCTCCTTCCTTCCAATGGATTATGTTCGAGCCTGCACAAACTCTCACTCTAACACAGGCCTTGTCCTGGCAGCATTTCATAACCCTTCTCTGTAGTCTATATAGTTAATTGATGACTTTCCTACAACAGGTCGATCAAAACTGCATACATTATTCCATGTGCGGTTTCACTAATGTCTTTTACAACTTAAATACAACGTCTTAACTCATGTACTCAATGCCGTTGCTGATAAAAGCCAGAGTTCCAAGCACCTTCTGGACCACCCTGTCTTCCTTGTCACTGCTTCCAACGAACTATGTGCTTGTACTCCAAGGTGTCTCTGTTCGGCAGCACTTCCAGGGCCCAATCATTGACTACTTTGACCTCCCAAGGTACAACACTTCGCACTTAGCCGAATTGACAGCAAACTGCCAGTCTTCGGCACTTACCCAGCTGATCAAGATACTCCTGTAATATTCGTTCGCCTTCTTCATTGCCTAGAATGCCACCTATTTTAGTATAATCTACAAACTTGTTCACCATGGCTTGTACATTCACATCCAGATGGTTGATTGAAATAACAAACAACAAAGTTCTCAGCATCGACCCCTGTGGCACAACACAAGGCAAGGGCCTCTGGTCCGAGAAACAACCTTCGACCTTCGCTCTCTGCTTCCTACCATAGAGCTAATCAGAAATCCAATCAGCTTGCTGTCCCTGGATCCTCTATGGTCCAACTTTCTAGACTATCCTGCTGTGAGGAACTTTATCGAAGGCCTTGCTAAAGTCCACATATCAGCTTCCACTGCCATACCCTCATCTATCCTACTGGCTAGCGCTTCGATAATTTTAAGGGGTGTGTCAGACGCAACTTCCTGCGCGCAAAGCCGCGCTGTTTAGCTCAAATTTCACCTTGCCGTTCTAAATGTTGATAGAAATGTTGAGGAACTTAGCCACACGAACATGCAGGGAACAGAAGATATGGATCATGGGCAGGCATAATGGATGAGTCTCATTTGACATCATAGTGGGCACAGGTACTGTCGACCTAAGGGAATGTTCCGGCGTGTTACTGTTCAATGTTCCTTGTTCATGGCGTGTCGATTTAAGTAAAGACGCGCGGAACTTTTCCTGCAACTTTAGAGGACCGTGGTCATACCAGATATTCACTAATGAATGCAGATGCTGGTCCCACATTCTAAGAAAGAGCTTCCTTGTTGAGAATAGGGTGCAGTGAATGCGCAGCAGGCACGGCATCACGTAACTGACTAATGACGAGTGACTGGGACGGTTTGGCTCATGTTCCTGAGAGGTTATCAGAATGAGATGGGGCCAATGAAACATAAACTCCTTGTGGGAATGGAAAGATGCGATTCAGGAAGGATAGAACCATTAAATCGTACAGCATAGAAATAGGCCATTCGGCCTTCTAGTTCGAGCCATGTCTGACATTGAGAATCATTTCCTGCAGCGTACACCATCCATACCGCTTATAATTTTATAACCATCACTCCTACCTCCTCCGTTCCCTCTGTTCCTCAATATTCCCCAATACCTCACTATTCATGATCTATATCATAGCCTCATTAATACTTGCAAAATGCATCATCTCTTCTATATAGAGATGAAATTTTATGTGCCATGTTCAGCCAATTTCACCAACACATTGATATCTCCCATGAGCCTAAGGTGATCTTCTGCGCTATCAACAACCACGCCACGCTGACATTGATATTGCCATTGGTTTAGTATTGTCAAGTGCAACGAGATACAGTGAAGAACTTGCTCTGCATGCTATCCAGCCAGAACGTGACATAACTAAGGACCCAGAGGTCGGCAACTGAAATACAGAGCAGTATGTTGCAGTTCCTGAGGAAGTGCAGTGCAGTCAACAAATATGTGCGAAAACGAAGTAGATTGGGAGATCAAGAATATATCATTAGCGTATGACAGATCCGTTCAGGAGTCTGATGAAAGTGGGACAAAAGCTGTCCTTGAGCCGGCTAGTACGTGTTTTCAAGCTTTTGCAACTTCGGATCAAACGGTAGAGGGGACAATAACCGGAATAGGCGAGGTGGTAGTTTATGTTGGCTGCTTCCCCCAGGCAGCGGGAAGAGTGGACGGAGTCAAAGGCAGGGATGCTGGTTTGTGTGCAGGGTTGTGCTGCGTTCACAACTCCCTGCAATTTCCTGCGGTCTTGGGCAGAGCATTTGCCATACCAATCTGTGATGCATTCGGATAAGATGATCTCTTTTGTACATTTTTTAAATGTACAATATGGTAATTTTAAAATTACCAGATCCGGTAACTTCCACATCTACATTAAATTCATTCAAACATATTTAAAAAATCCATGCAAATCACACCGACTGCCTTGCCCTCAACAATACACTTTGTTTCATCTTCACAGATTCAATCAGTTTTGTCAGGTAGGATCTGCCTCTGACAAAGCCATGTTGCCTGTCGCTGATAAGTCCCTGACTTTCATTAATCCTCTCCTTCAGAATTTTTTTCCAGTATCTTCCCTGTCTCTGATGTTAGACTCACGGGCCTTTAAATACCAAGTGTTTTCCCTGTCTCCTTTATTGAAAATGGATATTCCAGGAGACGCCTCACTTACACTCTGCACAACTGTAAACAAACTTCCCCATTCTTAAACTCCAGCCCTTCCACAATAAAAGACATCATGCGTTCCTCTTCTTAACCATAGAACACAAAACATAGAACAGCTACGGCACAATTCAGGCCCTTAGGCCTACAAAGCTGTCCCTACCCTAGAAATTAACCAGATTCTCTACCGGCCCACTAACTGCCTGTGATTCTCTTTTTCTTCTTTTTCAAACTTTTTATTAGTATTCAAACTAATACAGATTAATATATAACATCATTGTCTGTACATGTAAAACAAAGAGATCAGGAGAACAGTCATGGCACAGATAATCATAAAGAACAATAAAGTATATTTTAAAAATCTGTAGATCCTTAGATCTCTTAGTAATCGGATATTATATAAAAGAAAGGAAAGAAAAAGATATATATAAAAGAAAAGAAAGAGAAAACTATCCCCAAATCAGTAAGAACAATTATAAACAATATATCAACCCAACCTAAACAGAGACATTTCAAAACAAACAAAAAACAAAGAAGAAAAAAGACTGGACTGAAATTTCTCAATAGAAGCAAAGAAATATTATGTCGTCAACTCCGTTCCATTAAATTGGAGAAATATTGAAGGGTGGGTCTATATCATGTGATTTTGAATAAATAGACCAGATATCTTCAAAATTTAAGGGAAGTATCAACAGTACCACTTTTAATTTTTCCAAGATTGTACATTATATAGTTTGAGAGAACCATTGAAAAGTAGTTAGGGTATTGGATCCTTCCATGTCAGCAAATTGGATCGTTTGGGCATTAAAGTAACAACGGCAATCATACGGTTAGCAGAAGCAGATAAATGGCCAGAGTCCATCCTTGGTAATCCAAAAATTGGAGTGATCAGGTGAGGTTGTAAATCAATATTCAATACAGTTGAGGTAATGTTAAAAAAATGCCTTTCCAATATTTTTCTAAAAGAGGACAGGACTAAAATATATGTGTCAGGGAAGCCACATTCGATTTACATCTGTCACATATAGGATTTATATGTTGATAAAAACGGGCTAGCTTATCTTTGGACATGTGAGTCCTGTGAACTACCTTAAATATATCAATGAGTGTCTGGCACACATTGAAGATGTATTAACTAAATGAAGAATCCACGTCTCTGTAAGTAAAAATATCTGGAGTTCACTTTCCCATTCATCGTTAATTTTGTCCAGTGATCCCAGACGTATTTTCATAATTAAATCAGAGATTGTTGTTGTCAAGCCCATCTGATAAGGATTAATACCTGAACTTTTTTCCCGTAATTTCAATTTTGTAAAGTATCGGAAAATAGGGTATAGTAACTTTTTAAATATTTCTAATCTGCAGATATCGAAAATAGTGTAATCGAGACAAATTGTATTTGTTAGACAGTTGTTCAAAAGATGAAAAACAGTTATCAATAAATAGATCATGAAAGCAAACTATTCCCTTCCTTTTCCATATGGAAAAAGCTGAGTCAACTCTGGATGGATAAAAGAAAAAATTAGATTGAATGGG
>JARFYF010000076.1:803033-814474 GCA_030265395.1 Rhina ancylostomus
ATGATGCCTTGTTGTACAGCACATGGATTCCATGCTGGACTGTTTGCATAACGACACACACCTGAGCCCCATCAGGGCCCCAACAAAAGTACCTGGGTTTCTCGAGCACTAAGTTGCCAGAGTATTGGTCAACCTTCGGGTATACTTTGGCTCCTGGATGCTTAGAGTTGTCTGCTCTAGAGCAGTCCTGCGTTCTCTGTTACTCTTTGAATATCCAGGTTGTGTTGCGATTCCTCCTCAGATCTCCGAGGCAAGATTCCTTCCAGTTTCTGTTCGTGTTTGGTCCCGAGGAAGTATCCTGACTCCAGTCTTGTAGCAGTGTGACGCACTTGGGTTGGCTGTGCGCTTGCTCTTTGCTCAACATTGTGACAATACTAGGACACTACAGGGAAGTGGTGCTCTACCGAAAGGTCAATTATGATCTTACTGAATGGAGCGGAGGAGGTCATTCTTCTCCGTGTTACGCTCAACATTTTGCTCATGACTTATGAAAACGCGGCATAACTCGGTCAGGGTGGACAATGTTAGGAAAAGCGCAGATGGGGTAAGTTGTCGGAAACCACGTCCCGAAGCGCAGTGTCTGAATGTACACATGATCAATTCAGGGGAAGGGGAAATAAGTTTCGTGGAGATGTAAAACATACTTCTTACCACCAGAGGGTGATAGGGTTCTGAAACGCACTGGGTGGTTTGCTGGTGTTGGAGGCAGAGGCTGATTATGATTAAGAATTGTCTGGACGAGCGCTTGAATTTGACTGTTCTTTTTTTCCAGAGATCGTGCTGAACCTGCAAGCTGCTTCCGGTATGTCCTCTTTTTATTGCTGATGTGGGGAATTGAGAGCAGGGAAAGGGAAGTTTGCTTGGGAGAAAGCGGAAATTATCTGAAAATACAGCAAACATAGGGAACAGAAAATGGGCGCCAGTAAATGTGGATCTTTGGGACATGCCTGTAAAGTGGAGAAATGTGAACAGATCGTCGTCATTAATTTATGATCGAGCGAAATTTGTAAATGTTGGAGACTGGTCAATGGGCGAGTGAACAATAGGAATAAAAGAGGATTTGAAGCCGAGCAATTTGAAGTGTGGAGGAGAAGAATTACACGAACGGAGCAATCAGGGGATTGGTCGAGGGCCGGTCAATAAAGGCGGAGGGGGAGACCACCACAACTGCCCGTATTTTTTAAGTCGCGGAATGTAATGGGGAATGGGGAATGGAGCCTGATAGGAAACAAATGTGGTGTAAGGCTTCAGTGCACCGGAGAATGAGAAGGCCGTCTCTGAAAATCAGACCATTCCCAGGATTTAGCCGGCGATATCAGCACATGAGCAATAATGGAAGTTCCATTAATGGGAGAAACTGGAAGACACCGGGAACTGGGAGGCTACAACAAAAGAGCTTGAGATACGCACGTGACGCACTGTAATGGCCACATCTTGAGAGTGAACAGAGGGCACCAATAAATTCGGGAATCGGTGAAGCATGATCAGTTAATGCAGATCGTCAGTGGAGTTATCAAGTCACAGAGTCACGGAGTAATACAGCATGAAAACAGGTCCTTTGGCCCATCTCATTCATGCCAGCCATGGCGCTGGTCCCAAACTAGTTCCATTTTATCGCGTTTGGCCCATGCCGCTCTATACCCCTCCTATCCATGAACGAATCCAAATGTGGTTGAAATATTATCATTACACATGCCCTATCCACTGCCTCTGGCAACTTGTTACATAAACGCACCAGTTTCTGTGTGAAGTGGTTACCCATCAAGCTCCCTTTAAAATCTTTCACCTCTCGCTTTAAACCTCTGTCCTGTTTAAAGACTTCCCAACTCTGGGGAAACGACTATGCGAGTTCATCATATCTATACCCCTCATGAATTGGTGCACCTCCATAATGCAACTCCTCAATCTCCTTCCTTCCATGGGATTAAGAAACTCTTCCTCTCACCGAGGCCTTGTCCTTTGCAGCATTCTGATAACTCGTCTCTGTAGTCTGTCCAGTTATTTGGTGACTTTCCTACAACAAGGGGACTAAAACTGCACACAGTGCTCCAAGTGCGGTTTCACCAATGCCCTGTGCAACTGCAATACATCGTCCTAACTCCTGTACTCAATGCCCTGACTGATAAAGACCAGCGTTCCTAACGCCTTCTTCACAACCCTGTCAACCTGTGTCTCTGCTTTCGGCGATCTATGTGCTTATACTCTGAGGTATCACTGTTCGACGGCACTCCCCAGAGCCCAATCATTCACTGCTTTGACCTCCCAAGATAAAACACTTCGCACTTAGCAGAATTGACAGCCATCTGCCAGTCTTCGGCACTTACCCAGCTGATTAAGATACTCCTGTAATTTTTGTTCGCCTGCTTCATTGACTAGAATACCACTTACAATATATAATCTACAAACTTATTCACCATGGCTTGTACATTCACATCCTGATGATTTCTAGAAATAACAAACAATAAGGTTCCCAGCACCGACCCCTATGGCACAACACGAGGAAAGGGCCTCTTGTCCGAGAAACAACCTTCGACCATCATTCTCTGTTTCCTACCATCGAGTCAATCAGGAATCCAATCAGCTATCTGTCCCTGGATCCTCTCTGGTCCAACCTTCCAGACTGTCCTGCCATGAGGGACCATCTGAAGTCCATATAGTCAGCTTCCACTGCCCTACCCTCATCTATCCTATTGGCTAGCGCTTCGGTAAACTTTAAGGGGTGTGTCAGACCAGACTCCCCGCGCACAATGCCGTGCTGCTTATCTCTAATTGCAACTTGCCGTTCCAAATGTTGATAGATCCTGTCTCAACAGAGTCACTTAGACAGGCACACGAACATGCAGGGAACAGAAGACATGGATCATGTGCAGGCTCATTGGATGAGACTGATTTGACATTATAGTGCGCACAGGCACTGTCGACCTAAGGGAATGTTCCGGCGCGTTACTGTTCGATGTTCCTTGTTCATGGCGTGTGGATTTCAGTAAAGACGCGCGGCAGTTTTCCTGCAACTTTAGAGGACCGTGGTCATACCACATATTGACTAATGAATGCAGATGTTGGTCCCTTGATCTATGAAAGAGCTTCCCTTTTGAGAATAGGGTGCAGTGAATGTTCAGCAGGCACGGGAGGACGGGACTGACTGATCACGAGAGACTGGGACCGTTCGGCTTATGTTCCTGAGAGGTTAGAAGAATGAGGTGGGACCAATGAAACTTATAAACTACTTATGACACTGGAAAGATACGATTCAGGAAGGATAGAACCATTGAATCGTACAGCATAGAAATAGGCCCTTCGGCCCTCTAGTTCGATCCACCTCTGATATTGCGGATAATTTCCTGCACCGTACACTATCCACACCGCTTATAATTTTATAAACCTCACTCCTACCTCCTCCGTTCCCTCTGTTCCTCAGTATTCCCCAATACCCGACTGTTCGTGATGTATGTCCGAGTCTCATTAATACTCCTAAAATTCACCACCTCACATACATGTAGATCAAATTTCATCTGCCATGTTCAGACAATTTCACCAACACGTTGTTATATCCCTGGAGCCTAAAACGATCTTCTAAGCGAGCAACAACCGCATCACGCTGACATTGACATTGCCATTAGTTTAGTATTGTCACGTGCAACGAGATACAGTAAAACAAAACTTGTTCTGCATGGTATCCAGCCAGAACGTGTCATAAATAAGAACATCGATGCCGTCAAACGAAAACAGAATGCATAACAGTATGTTGCTTCTCATGAGAAAGTGCAGTGCAGTGGACAAATATGGGCCAAAACGAAGTAGATTAGGAGATCAAGAATTTACCTTCAGCGTATGACAGGTCCGTTCAGGAGTCTGATAAAAGTTGGACAAAAGCTGTCCTTGAACCTGCCAGTACACGTTTTCAAGCATTTGCAACTTCTGATCAAAGGGCAGAGCGGACAATAACCAAATGCGCGAGGTGCTAGATTATGTTGGCTGCTTCCCCCAGGCAGCGGAAGAGTGGACGGAGTCAATTGCAGGGAGGCTGGTTTATGTGCAGAGTTGTGCAGTTTTCACAACTCTGCAATTTCCTGCGGTGTTGGGCAGAACAGTTGCCATACCAATCTGTGATGCATGCGGACAAGAATATCCCACGCAAGCCCTTTAAAAATTGGATCTGGTAACTCACTGGTAATAACTTCCACATCTACATTGAATTCATTCAAACATATGAAAAACATTCCATACAAATCATACCAAATGCCCTGCCCTCAACAATACACTTTCTTTCGTCTTCACAGAATTCAATCAAATTAGCCAGGTGGGATCTGCCCCTGACAAAGCCATGTTGACTGTCTCTGATCAGTCCCTGACTTTCATTAATCCTCTCCTTCAGGTTTTTTTCCAGTATCTTCCCTGTCACTGATTTTAGTCTCACGGGCCTATAAATACCAACTATTTTCCCTGCTTCCTTTATTGAAAATGGATATTGCAGGAGAGGCCTCGCCTGCACTCAGTTCAACTGTAAACAAACGTCCCCATTCTTAAACTCCAGCCCTTACATTGTAAAGAACATCATGCTGTTCCTCTTCTTTACCACATGCTCGACCTGCACAATAACTGTTTGTGATTCCTGCACTACAACACATGGATCCACCTGAGGTTCACTCATTTGCAATGTTCCTCCAGTTAGAAACCATTTATCTCACGATTGCGTTGAACGAAGTGCATGACCTCACACTTCCACCTATTGAACTCTATTTGACAGATGTCTGTCCAGTCACTCAATCTGTCTCCATCCCATTTTGAATCCCAACGTCCTCGTCGCAACACGCCCTGACACTTACTTTTGGATCAGCGGCAAACATATAAACATTCTGTTCTTTCCCTCTCTAGATCAGGAAACAACTGAGGTCCAAGAACTGACCATTCCCGTACTCCACTATTTTCATCGACCAACAATGTAAAGGTTCTTGTTTTTGGTATTGGTTTATTATTGTCACTTGTACTGAGGTCCAGTGAAAAACTTGTCGTGCATGCCGACCATAAAGGTCAATTCATTACACAGTTACATCGAGTTAGTACAGAGTGCATTGAGTAAAACAATAACAGTACAGAGTAAAGTGCACAGCAGAGAGAGTGCTGTGCTATAAAGTGCAAGGTCACAACGGGGTAGATCATGAAGTCAAAGTCAATCTCCTTGTATCAGGGAACCGTTCAATCGTCTTATTTCTGTGTAGCGGCCTGTTATCAATCCACGCAAACACACATCCTGCAATACTATGCACTCTTAAGTTATGAACCAGCCGCCAAAGCGGTGCTTTGTCAAATGCCTTTTGGAATTTTAGATGCACGAGGTCTACAGATTCCCCTGGTTCAACTTCTCTGTCACTTTCCCATAGAATTCAAGTAAATCCATCAAACAGGTGTCACCTTTCAGAAAACCACGTTAACTCAGTTTGATTCTGTTCATGTTTCCCAAGTGAGCAGTTATTGCCACTTTGAATATTGTCTCTGGCACATTGCCAACAACTGGCCTACAGTCTGTGCTAAGGGTCTTCCCTTCTCCTTGTACAACTGAGTCACGGTGGCTGATTTCTAATGTTCTGGTCCCCTCCGTGTTCTTACTGACATTTTAAAAATTCTACCTGCTGGTCTCTCTGACTCTGTACCGGGTCTTTTAACTCCCTTAGGTCCCGGCCATGTGTCCGGCTTGACATACCAAAACTTGGTCCTCTGTCATTGGGAGACCTACCAATTGCCCATTGTTGTTTGAAATTAGCTCATCTGTGATTCGGATTCATGGTCATATCTAAAGATATCTCCTACACGCAGCAACTTAACTCTGGTGTCGCAGCCTCTGTGGTTTAAGATTATTTAGACCACGTTGCAACCCCTAATCCCCGGACGTGTGTGGGGGTTGGGTCTGCACGATATAAATTACAGGTGCGAGAAATGTATCATTCATTCACAGAGATTGCCTGCACAGCCGAGAGAACCATTTTTTAAAAATAAATGACAGAAACATTTGCAGAGACTGAGAAGATTTATTACACGTTCCTGGTCGTCATCGGTGTCCCTGGTAAGTGAATGCCAGCATTTAGGTGAGACTTTAATTTCCGACGACTTCTTATTTACAGCTCCAATGGTGAAATGGGTCGCAGACACGGATTAGTGAGATATTTCGCATCCCATTCACGGCGGGAAAAGGAAGAACGACCGTAGGCGGTACATATACAGAAATTTCATGGCGGTATTCGCAAGAAGATAAGAATTTGTTTGCGCGTCAGTATATGAATTACGGTTTGTTTAAGCGGTAATTTTCTAGCAAACACTCCATTAATTAACTCACATGTAGTCCAATATAGGAACATAAAGTTACTGACTTTTCCCCGCACTTACAATCTCTTGTCTCCAGACAAACGTGACACACTTTGTATTTGGCTTTATCTGAATGCCATCCGGAGTGACGTTTGTTCCCTCAAAGCTGTGTACCGAGTTATGCGGTGGTAGGGACTCTATTCTTTGTCTGAGCAGCTTCTTTGAGTGAATTCCTGTGGGCGACCGCACAAAGTAAGTGTGGTTCTCTCGGGTGTCGGGACACACACGGGTAATATGACCAACTTCCGGAAGTACTCAACAGAAAATGATATTCAATAACTCAACGCCTTGTTGTATACTTTACATTCTCTGACATTGAGCAGTACTCGATATGGATATTCACCGATGGACAATAGTTACTGGAAGCTTAGAAGGCAGAATTTATCCGTCGGTTAGTTCTAACACATTGGGAGTCGTTTCGGAGATTAGATGTAACAATGCGAAGAGAAGGTTTGAAGCGCTGTTGGAACGAGGGTGTGGCCCCGTTAGATACGGTGTGAACTGCGAGTGGATCTGTTTTCTCGGCCTCTGGTACGATCACGGCTCGTGTGCCACCGCCTAATACGGGAGATAAGGTTGTGCATTTTTGACCGAAAGCCCTGCCCACCAAGTTAAGAACATCAGCAAGAATACTGTCTGCACCTGAGTCCATCAACTCGTACGATGACGTGTACGCCAGGACGGTCCCTCGACCAACCTGTCCTCAGTTGTAAATGGCTGACCTCTCACAATAATTGTCTGTGACGAGACCCTGTGAAATACAGACCATCCCCCATATCTTGGGAATCATCTGTTAGCAATAGAAAACGTGTATCTTGACCTTTGTAATCTTATACTATCGCGTCGCAAAACATTTCCGAGGGAAACTGGATCATAGCATGCCGGAATTCAAATTCAATTTGAGAGTGAAAAATGTGGCAGAAAAGGTAATGTTGGAAGGTTAATTAATATCAATTGGGATGGGGTGAGGAAGGAATGACTGGGAAACTGGAGAATGGGTACGATGGGATATTACCAGATCATTTTTAAGGAGATAACTCATAAACCGGGAAAGTATCTTCCACAGAGAAGGGGCTCTCCGCGACATACCATCTCTGGCAATCTGAGGATGGCATTCGATTGAAATAGGAGAAATAGACTTTGGGAAAATAGACGGTACAACAGAGGATTACCGTCAATATCTGGTCATTAATGGCTCCATGCGATGTTAACCACTTTTGAATAATGAATAATCAAGGAGCTATTGGTCAAGAATTTCATAATTAAGATAAGATGAGATATTTATTCATAAGTCACGTGTACATCGATACAGACGGTTAATGCGTCTTTTTGCATTGCCGAGAATGAACTTGGGGGCTTCCCGCAAGTGTCGCCATTCTTCCCGCGCCAACACAACATGCCCTCAGCTCCTAATCCGCACGACTCCGGAATGGGGGAGGAAAAGGAAACACCTGGGGGAAACCGACGCAGACACGGGGAGAACGTACGAACTGCTCACAGACAGCGGCTGGAATTGAACTCAGGTAGCTGGTGCTGTAATGGCGTTACGCTAACCGTTACACGACCGTGTAGCAATCTTAAAGCAGCCTTTGTTCGCTCCGTAAACTTTTCGTGCTCTTCCGCCAATGAAAGTGTGTCTGTCTTGAAATGTAGAGGCCAAATCTCAATCAGTGCAGACAAAGTACCGGGGGAACTAGTCCGGGTGAAGGTAGACAAGTCCCGTTAAGTACCGGATGCATTAGCTGTTATCTACCACAATGCAAAAGTTCTGAAGAGGCCCAGAGGATTGAGAAGCTACATCCAAGGATAGAGAACGGAACGAGAAAGTGCGGGCAGCTAGCCTGGTGTTTTCCGTTGGGAGCATGCTGGAATACACTGATAAACAAGGAACAGCCTGGCATTTATATAATAAAGCAGAGTCAACGTGATTTATGAGAGAAGAGGAACGAAGGGCTGCAGATGCTGGAATCTTGAAAAAAAACAAGATGCTGGAGGAACTCAGCAGGTCAAGGCAGCATCCGTGGAGAGAAAACAGACGGTCAACGTTTCGGATCAGGACCCTTGGTCAGGACATCACCACCTTGTGCCCACCACGTCTCCCCTCTTTTGTCCATCTATCACTGCTTTGGTACATCTTCCCCATAAAATGAGCTTTCCATTTTCCTGTCTTCAGTCCTGAAGAAGGGTTCTGACTCGAAACGCTGGCCGTATGTTTTTTTTTTCTCCACGGATGCTGCCTGGCGTACTGAGTTCCTCCAACATCTTTTTTTTAATTTATGAAAAAATAATTGTCATGTAGCGTAGTGGTTAGCGCGACGCTATGACAGCGCCAGCGACCGGAGTTCGATTCCCCTCGCTGTTTGTAAGGAGTTTGTGCGTTCTCCCGTGTCTGCGTGTGTTTCCTCCAGGTGCTCCGGTTTCCTCGCACATTTCAAGGACGTACGGGTAGGTTAATTTGAGGTTTAAATTAGGCAGCGCCGACTCGTTGGGCCGAAAGGGCCTGTTACCACGCTGTAAATAAAATTTAATTTAATTGAAGAAGAGTCACCGTTCGGTGCAGTCTCTGAGGATATTGATGTCGAATGTGATGAATTTGAGGAATTGAGCAGAACGGAACTGATTGGTCGTCGACGTGGCGGAGAAACATCTGCCGGAGTGGGAGGCAGAGAATGGGTGAGGTGCCAGAATAGAATTGGGAGAAAGACAGTTCCAAGGAGCGAACAAAAATGCATATGTGGCCGCGGCAAATGCGGACTCGGAATTCCGAGCTCTGTCACCTGGTCAGGGGATCCCGCCGTGTGGAGCTGTTTTACACTCAGAGTTGGCGCAGGAGTCTGTGGGAGGTGTTCTCGCTCCGCGCCATGAAGCATGATTTGAAGTCGGAAACCTTGCGATCTAATGTCCTCACCTCCTTTCGTGTGCCCGAAGTAGAAAAAACATGTTAATGTGGAAAAATAACCATGATAATGCAGAAAAGTGGGCTACATCAGATGGAGCCACTCATGATAAAATATTCAACCTGACAACCTCCCTTCTTGCTGCGTGTGGCTGTACATGTTGGAGGCGAATGTGAAATTGGTGCTGATGGGGACGGTGAACGATATCACCAGAATACATGCCAGAGCTCACAGATTTATTTCTCTTTGTCTTAACAGTTAACATCCTGGCGATCGTGATCCTGTCCCGGGGGAAATGCGGCCTCTCCACCTGCACCTCTCGCTACCTGGTGGCCATGGCAGCGGCGGATCTGTTGTCTCCGATAATTGGCGTCATCCTGTGGAGGATCATTGTTTATTATTTCCCGAGGTCTTTCCTGGAGGTAACACCTGTGTGCAATGTTATCAACGCATTTTTTCCGTCGTCAGTGACTGTTCCGTCTGGTTCACCGTCGCTTTCTCATTCGATAGTTTTGTCGCTATTTGTGGCGATAAATTGAAAGCCAAGCATTGCACCGGAAACACAGCCACTGCTGTTCTGGCAACTACCTGCACTTTGTTCTGCATGAAAAATTTTCCCGTGTACTTTACAATTGAATCCGAGGAGATTATTGACAATTTCCCGTGGGGGTGTCCAAGAAAACCAGAGTATTACACTGAGACCGGGTGGGTGGCCTATGACTGGCTAGATAAAGTGTTAACGCCTCTGTTGCCATTCGCTTTAATCCTGTTGCTCAATGCTCTGACCGTCAGGCATATTTTAGTGGAGAGTCAAATACGTAAGAGATTGAGGGGTCAGAGAACAGAAGAGAATCTCAGTGACCCGGAGATGGAGAGTAGAAGGAAATCCGTGATTTTACTCTTCGCCGTATCCGGGAGCTTCATTCTGTTGTGGTTGCCTTACGTCATCAACTTCCTCTATTACAACATCGCGCAGATCGACCCCAATAACGATACCGACTCCACCCTCATATTTCAGCAAGTCTCAGTCATGATGTTAACGTTAATTTGCTGCACAAACACCTTTATTTATGCAGCGATCCAGTCAAAGTTCAGAGGCCAGCTTACGAACGCAATAAAATATCCAGTGATTTCAATTGGTCGGTTAATTTTTACTCGCGATCAGTGAAGTTATCCATTGGTGCGAGCATGAATATTCTATTTAAACCGAGAATGCCATCTCTTATTTACACGTGGAATACTTGCAGATCGGGAAATAAATTTGGTATGGGTATCACACTTTATCCTTTCTTTTTCCATCTTTTTTTATTAATTTGAAAATTAATACAGAATAATACATATAACATCAGGAATTATCCACGTAATACAAAGATATCAGGAGGACAATCATGACATAAATAGTCATAAAGAACAAAAAATATATTCCAAGCCCCACGGTTTCTTAGTAAACGAATATATTACAAAATATCAAAACAAGAAAGAAAAAAAGATTTATTATATATAAAAAAACAAATCGATAAAAATGTATAAGTAATAAAACGAAACAAATTAGAAATAAATTTCAAAAGAAAAAAAACTGGACCGACATTTCTCGATTAGCAAAGAGCATTATTATGTCGTCAACTCTGCTCCTCTAAGTTCAAAGATTATTGAAAAGAGATCTATATCATATGAAAATATTGAATAAATGGACTCCAATCTTTTTCAAATTTAAGCGAAGAATCCACAGTGCCACTCCTAATTTTTTCTAAGTTTAAAAATGATGGAATTTGAGAAGACCACTGAAAAGTAATGGGAGGTAATGCATCCTTGTATTTAAACAAAACGATTCGCTTGGCCATTAGTGTAACAAAGGCAATCATACGACAAGCAGTAGCAGATAAGTGGCCAGATTCCATCATTGGTACCCAGAAACTGCAGTGATTGGGCGAGGTTGTAAATCAGTATTCAATACAGTTGAGATACTGTTAAAAACGTTTTTTCCAATATTTTTCCAAAAGAGGACAGGACCGAAACATATGTGTTAGGGAAGCCACCTCCGAATTATATCCATCACTTATGTGTCATGGTTCTGAGTACTGGCCCTTGATTTGGCCCCTTTAGGTGTCTTGTTGTACAGCACATGGATTCCATGCTGGACTGATTGTATAATGACACTCACCTGAGCCCCATCAGGGGCCTAGC
>JARFYF010000077.1:80735-91477 GCA_030265395.1 Rhina ancylostomus
CGGCCGGTGCGCGCCCCGGAGGGGAGGGGTGACTCGTGCACGCGCGGAGGAGGAGGAGGAGGGAGAGAGGGAGGGAGGGAGGAAGGATGGACTGACTGTCAGCGTGCGGTCCTGCCGGCGGGAGGGAGCTCGGCCACCCGGGAGGAGGAGACGAAGACGAAGACGAAGACAGGGCGTGACAGCAGCAGCAGCAGCATCATCCCCCTCAGCATCAGCACCACTCACCTGGCCGCAGGTAAGGCCCGCGAACCCCGCCCTCGGCCCCCGCCTCGGTCACCCCCCCCCCCCCCGCCGCCGGCCACCCGGCACCACGGCACCGCAGCTTCTGGACAGCGAGGGGCAGCGGCGGCACAGTCTAACGTGGGACCATCGTGTGCAGAGAGCGGGCTGTGTTTAATTGTGCCAAAGGAGGATTTTTTAACATCTCTAATTCAATCTGTAGCCTCTATATCTTGTATTCTTCATATATCTACAGTATCTAGTCTTACAATCTATGAATATGCAATCTCTATACCTTCGTATATCTATAGCATCTAGTCTTACAATGTATAAATATGTAGCTTCTATATCTACATATATCTAAAGCATCTGGTCTTATAATCTATAAATGTGCAATCTCTGTACCTTCTATTCTCTGTATATCTATACCATCTAGTCTTACAATTTATGAATGTGTAGCCATTATATCTATTCTCATATATCTAAAGCATCTAGTCTTATAATCTATAAATATGCAGCGTCTATACATTTATATTTACAAGCCTCCATCTATCAAAAAATCTACAGCCTCTGTGTCACAGAAGTCTTAAATCTCTAAATCTGTAACTATATCTTCTCATCTCGTATCTATAAAACTAGATATAGTTTTTATATTTTTATAAATCTGTAGCCTCCATACGTTGATATCTATTGGTCTCAATATCTATAAATCTGAAACCACAGCTATATCAAATAGCCTTGCTTTGATAAATCTGTAGCTACATATATATATCTTTTAGTCATATCTATAAATCTGCTCTCTCTTTCTCTGTATTCTATATAATTATATTCGTGTAGGAGAGAGAGAGTAAAAAGGATTGAGGAAAAAGCATGTATGCATCTTGAGGCGCTGTTCCTTAAGGCATGTATTTCTTTTCCTCCTATGTATCTCCTCCCATATATTTCAGTTGCAGATTCTGAGACTGGGGTAATAATGAATTGTACTTTATTTTAACATACACTGTTCCTCACCCCTCTCCACTCTTCCATTGCGTCTGTCCCACTCCCTCCTCTATCTCCACACGCAGAGCCAAACCTGGAGTGTGTGTGTGTGCGCCCTCAATAGGAAATGAAAAATCAGGTCAGGAAATAGTTAATTACCAAAAGGGGCTGGAGGTTGGACAGGGTGGGAATCTTGATGTAATCAGGACACTGAATCCATCGCTGTTTTGCTGCTCAGTCTGCTCCAGGTACTTTGAAAGAAAGCCCCAGGTGGGTATTTCTAAATGATTTAATATTATTACAGTGACGGGGAGAAAGAGGGAGAACAATATGCAAAATGCTTTTACTCAACGTCCCTCACACCCAACAGAAGTGATGTTAGAAGAAATTTTTTTTGGGGTGGGTTTAAGATTAGCAACAAATTTGATGCTGGTACTGGTTAGCAACTGCATTACCCAGCCCTGATATTTCAATAACTGCAGCAAGCTCTCCTTAAACAACGCTGTTTAAATTCAGATGCCTCCCTCGGGCAAAGGGGATTATGGGCTCTTTATAATTTTTAATCAAATCTTTAAGAATGGTAGATGGAATGACATCAGAGAGCTATTGTGACAGTGATGTCTTCAGAACGAATGAAGCCTGGATCATTTCAAGATGATTTGAAATGTGAATTTTAAAATCAATTCCTATTGGAATTGTTTTCCTATTATTTGCAATTTTCTCCCATTTTTTAACTGTGCATGGACCTACTGGAATGTTTCTGTGGTTGACCGTTCAGGTGTCTACATTTACTGTTTATTAATGAAACCTGTTTAAAATACATTGTGAATTTTTATATTTATTTGCACAAGGTCAGGTAAGAATTACAGATTTAGTATTTTGGGAGTCCAGGTCAAGTTTTGAGGGTACCTTTTATTCCCGTCAGAAATTTCAGTGTGGTACAGTGACAAGTATCTGCTGGATTCTGTTTCCCACCACACCCTGATTTATTAGGATGGCAACAGGGAGCTTCCTTTTAAAGGCGTTTTGTTCTCTCATCTGTCTTACTGTCACGCTATGCATTTTCCCTGTGTTTATATGGGAGGTTTTTTTTTGGCTTACTTGTGCAAGCAGAAGTGTTGCAACTATTGTGTTAATAATGAGGAGAGACTGATGAATGGGAATGAGTTTGGGATTTGATTCAATATTGCATCTCCTAGGGTGAATGTGAAGTAGTTTGTGTAATTAGATTGAGTAGTATTTTTGAATAATATATCAAAGAAAATGAATATTGACTCTTATTTAAATGGAAAAGGTCATAATTTAACTTCCCTGATTATGTCAGAGAAGATTGTTATGCTTTCAGTTTTTTTAAACCCTCCTCTGCTGAAGGTGTCATTATTGCAGTTTGCCACAGTAATTAGTCTGGTTTTAGCTATTTACCGATAGTGGTGCTGTGCTTGATTCTAACTCGGCTCCCACTGATGCCAGCTTGGAGCAAGAATCCTGCCTGACATTTGCAGTTGCCCCTTTCAGCACTGGGCATGAGGGTAACCAGCACAGTGTTTACACTCTAAAACGCAATGGCAACCCCTCACCCCCGCCCCAGTCTTGGCTTATTCCATCTCTACCTAGGTCTGCTGGTGTGTTTAGATCATCTGGCTTGTTTCTGTACCTCCTGGGTAATGGGGCTGTATCACAGGTAGACGTTATATAGCTACTGACACTCCTTCATTTCATCAAGGGCTGGCGTTGCCAGGGATGTGAATCTGTAACGCTGTGTGATACAGTGCAGTCAGGAAGAATTATGTGGTTCTCTTTCTGTTTTTTGGAAGTTTTCCCAGTCTCTATAAAGTAGGAATAAGCCTGTAGAACTCAATAACCTTCTCTTATTAATGTTTGTATTGTACATATACAGTTAAAGAGAGAACTTATTTTAACATGCCTTCTATTTTGACATTCTTTATTTTGTTTTGGTTGGACTGGAGTGCTTCTTGTGAAATGGACCATCATTTCCAGTAATGGACTGAACAATTTGTTCACCTATTTTTGCCAAAGAAGGGATATTGTTTTGGATATAAAGGAAGCTCCCTGCTTTTCTTGTTATTGTGCAAAGTGATCTTTGAATGTTCATTGAAAATCTGGATGCTTAAATTTTATAGTTTTCATTCATTGTTTCAAATCTCTCCATTGTCCTGCCCCTCCCTTTTCTCTCCCAAACGACCTTTGGTTGAGAGCTCTGCATTCCTCCAATTTCAACCTCCTCTGTCTCCCTCAATTTAATAGTTCCACCACTGGTCGTTGAGAGATGCCTTGCCCCTGAACTATAGAATTTCTCTCTGCCTCTTTACCATTCTCTCCTTCAAGATCAAGCTTTTGGTCACCCTTAATTCTCCTTGTGTGGCTTGTTTGTAGATTTTGTTTCATGGTGCCCCTGCGAAGTGGTTTGAGGAGTTTTATTGTACTAAAGGTGCTTCTTGGGTGTTAGTCACTGAGGTTGGTAACTCAGATGACTGTGGTGTTAACTCTATATCTCAATGCAGAGAGACAGTAAATTGGCCCCTGTATCATTGCTAACTGGCCAGAGTTAAAGTATGTTTGATGTAATCCTGATTTTCTTTTTGCTGATTTTGGAAATTAATTGTTAGGTTTACTCTTTTTAAAAAAAACTCAGTAGCTAAACCACAGCAAATTATGACTAGGATGCAAGTATTGCTGGACCAATTGCTTCTTTTTAAATTAACTTATCAGCTGATCAAGCCAGTATTTATTGCGTGTTGAAAAGCTGATGGTGTGTCACCTTCTTGCACGGTGGTCCAAGCGGTGTTGGGAGGGGAGAGTTTTGAGATTGAGACTCAGTGACAATGAAGGAACAGTGACATTCAGGTTGAAACTCTCTAGTCTGACATGCTGTCGTCAGGTGACTCCTGTGGTCTGGCACATTTTGGATCTGTAATACAGATCTATACTAATTGTAGATAAAAACCTATCAAAAATCTATGTAAAATGAACTGAGATCTGTAGCGAATTAACCTACCAGTGCAACGTTGGCAATCTCAACTGACAGTGACCTCAGCCAGCAAAGTTTCTGACTTTCAGAAACTTTGGGTTACAGGCAGTTCTTGGAACCTTTATGTGACCTGGGGAGTATCAACATATAAAAAGAAGAGTTCTCCTGCTTGGAAAATTTCTGTGGTCCAGTAGCCTGGGCAAGTGATTGCAAGTGTATTTACTACCACCATGATGTGCTGTGATGGAGGGAGTGGGTGATTTGGACTGGGCAACCAATGCTTGCCTTATGCTCTATGAATGGATAAATTAAGAAAGAATACACATTGGGCCAAATGGCTTCGTTTAGTACTGTCATTCCCTGATCCCTTTGCTGTTTGAGGTCTGCTTAAATATTAAGCTTTATTCTAACAGCAAGAGAGAGGATGAATTTGAAGTGCAGCATTTCCCTACAAATGGTGATGTTGCCAAAACTAAGTGTAGAATTGTCAGCCTAGATAGCAAGTATGAAAGTCCAAGGAGATCCGTGGGGAGAAAACCCAGAGAAAGTAGTTGCAGTACATGAGAGAAGTGTACTTTGTTTTCTTTTTCTGTCTTGTTGCACAGATGGATCACTCTTGCATAGAGGCTGTACCCTAGTGAAAGCTATGTGGGTGACCTTTCTGCTGACTGACATGGTGCCTTTTTGCAGGTGGGTTTAATATTGGAGTGATGAGGTAAAGTGATTGAGCACCTGGAGTTGGAGTAAGCTGGTTGCTGTACCAATGTTTTGCTCATCTCCCTGAAGCAAACCCAAATGCTGTTGACAGTGTTCATTCAGGATTTGACTGTGCTATAATAACAGTGTGACCTGGGAGACCTGGTCTGTCCATTGGTTCACTGCCACTGAATTCTCTCAGCTGTTTCTTGCTAGGCTGTATCTGCTTCACTCCTTGTGGGAGCTGGGAGGCTGCACACTGCTGAGCTCTCGCAAACGAGAGGCCTTTCAGCCCTCCCACCCCGGGACCTGTTCCACCATTCCTTGAAATCTGCATCTGAATTCTACTGAGTTCTAAACTCTTTTGTCAAAACTCCTCGCTCGACCTCCGTTACTGTGGCAAAGATCAGGTCCGAGAGAATGGATCTAAATAGGCAGGAGGGCATCAATATTCTGCCCTAGTGAAGGAAATAAACAAACACTGCATCGAAGGGCTGAACATTCTGTTTCTGTTGTGATGTCTGTGTCTTCATTGTGACCTGTAGCAAGACACCAATTAACTTGAAACTATTTACAATGAGATTGATGCATCTCTATTGCCGCACTGTAATCAGATTAATGAACCGTGCAATGCTGCTTGATTCAAAGCAATCTTGAAATGAACTCTATTTGTATCTTGGTGCGGTAAAGAACATACTGGTGGATTATGGACTGTGACCCGCTTGCTCAGTTGGGCGGGGCAGCAAGCGGCTGTACCCTGACTTGCTTCTGGGAACACCATGATTCCAGCCTTCAAGTGTTTTGGGGGTGGTTATGATGCTGTGTGGTAACTGGATGGTTGAGAAATGGCCATATAGGAACAGAAGCAAGAGCAGACCACGAGGTGCCTGGTTTTCTGCGGCTACTCCACTTTCCTTCCCAGTCTCTGCATCCTTCCATCTCCTTTGAGTCCAAAAATCTTATTGATGTTGGTGTTCTTGAAAGCACTCAACAGCTGAGCATCCACATCCTGTTAAGTTGAATTAATACCAAGGACAGGGAGATGCAGGATGTGGGGAGAAAATAGGAATGTTTTTGGCTGCTTTCAACAACGGGTTGGCACAGACATTGGAGCCCAATGGCCTCTATGCTGTAACCCTGCATTTGAACTGGTGAGGAACTTGGGACAGGGCAGGATTGGGCTGTGGCTTCAATGTTCCCCAGAGCCTCATCTCCCTTCCTCCTGTGGTCTAAGCTTGCACAATGAAAGTGAACACAGGGTCCCTGTACCCCAGCAGATGGGTGGTGTGGAACAATTAATAAGTTTTCCCCTTGCTCATAAAATTAAGCAAATTGGATTCAAAATTCTTTTGGCTTTTGTGGATTCAGAACAAGCGTGGATGTTTTTTGCCCTTTCTTGTTTTCAGATTCTGATAAATTGGTTGATTTTTATTTTCCTGTTGGCATTAATTGCCTTTTATTCTTGGCAGCAAGCAATTGGCTGTGTGTTAACTGCAGGCATCTCCTAATGCATGCACTGATGCTTTACAGTCAGACCCTGGCAACAGTCGCTGTGTATTAAAGGAATGACTGCATCCATTTTATTGATTAACTTAATGCAGCAGGGTGGAGAGCAGTTCTTGATATATGACTCGTTTGGTTCCGACTACTTGCTGCATTTGCTGCGTTTCAAATCTGTGGCCAGATGTTGCCCTGCTTCCCTCTCAGCCAGCTGATGGTCTCTCCCCAAGGATATTGTTGCATACTTATCAGGTGTGCATGGTGAAGCAGAAACTGCAGCCGGCTCGTAGGGAAAGATTGGTGACGAGGCTGAATTAGGCTGACTAGTAGCAATAGAAGAAGCGGTGATCTTTCACTGTGCAGGTACGTCTGCCGAAACCAGATGCGACTAAGGGATTGAAAATTTTACAGCATTTCTTTTCCCAATTTTTGGTTTGGGGTGGGGGTGGGGAAAATGTTTAATATGACCCTTTTGTACAGAAACAGGAATACTAAACGTTAAATGCTGCAGAGCTGTTCGATGAACAGAAGAGATTGGAGTACAACAGCCTTGGTTAGGACCTGAAAGGGGGAGACGAGGTGAATCATTTGAGTGAGAATAATTGCCTTTTTTAAAAAAAAATTCAGTCAGAGGATGTGGATGTCGCTGGTGATTACTAATTTATTGTCCTTTGCTAATTGCTTCCTGAATTGAGTGGCTGGCTGGACCATTTCAGGCAGCAGCCAGTGGGTCTGGAGTCATTGTATATCCTGAAGGATGTCGGTGGACCAGATGTGGTTTTGTAGGAGTTGTTTCATGGTCATTATTACTGATGCTGGTTCTAATTAATTAATTACTTGAGTTTAAATTCTCCAGATGCTGTGGTGGGATTTGAACTTGTGTTTCCTGATCAATAGTCCACTGAGCCACCACACCCTTGTTGCTCCAGTTGCCCTCGTTTTCCAATGTTCTGGGCAAATCTCTGGGAGGAGTGAGGGCTATGATAGAAGGGTGAATACCCTTGGGTGTGCAGATAACGTCAAGTTAAACTGGCCGTTTCTTTATTATCTGCCAGGGATACCAGGCTGCTTCTTTTCTTGGGCACTGTGCTTGTCCATCACAGTGGCTTTGCTTGGCAGTCTGCAGTCGGGGGTTGAGGCTGGGACAGCACTGAGGTCTAAACCATGAATGTAGCATTTAACCACACTCCTGTGAGCTTGTTATTTTATCCTCTGAGAGCGGTGAAGGCTGAAGATTAAAATGGGGATCCATCCTTACTTCCTTAAATCATATAAATTGTCATGGTAATCCTTCAGAGCCATAAACATTTGATCCAACATGGCCTGTATTAGATGCTTCCAAACGTTGTGTCATTTTAATCCCCATCGTGGACGTATCGGGAAATTGATGTTACTGGCGCAAGGATACTTTATGCAGCTCATTGCTTGATCTTTAATCTCGCCATTTAAACTGATTACACTGCAACTGGACATTGATTGACAGCTAAGTGGAAGGTGGGCAAATGGTTTCCAGGCAACCCAGGGTCTTTCACAACTTGTCCCCTCTTAGGAAGCATTTATTTTGATTTATTGATTGTGGTGAATTGAAAACCATTTCATTGTCACAAGTTATTGTTCTGAGCAAGGGCACTGGTGGCTTATGTATATAAACAATAAAGCAAAACAATCCCTTGTCAGTTGAAGCTGATGAGTTCAAATTAGTCATGGGCATGTTGGATTTTTAACTAGTTCTGTTGTTAAATGGACATTTTAAATGTGTTCTAAATTGGGTGAATGTTTATCAAAGATGTTGGCCAGTAGAGCTTGGATATGACAGGGTAATTAGTGCAAATCAAAAAAAACTGAAGGCACTGGAAATCAGACAAAACAGAGTGATGGAAAAACTCAGCTGGTCAGGCAGCATCTATAAAAGGAGAAACAGCTGACACATTAGTTTGAAGACCCTTCATTAGAAGTTCGTAATTAGTGCAAAATAATTTTATGGAATTAAATACTTGAGTAAAAAATATAAATCTACACAAATCATGTAAAGACACAAGCCATAATAAATCACTTCAATAAATACCTTTCTGGTCCTAATAAGTAGGAACTTCTCTTAAATAACACAATAGATCAGGATCTCTTGTACAGTGCACACACTTGGACTTAACTGAGCCTTTCCCTGTTGGCCTTTTTGTGTAGCATCTTGCTTTAGAGTATGCTCCAGGAGTGGGCGAATTTGCAGCTCCTGATCATGGATGGTTCTTTCAACTGGGAGTCCAATATTAAATTGCCAGTCTTTCAGCTGCAGGTGATGCTAGGTCTTGATGTACTTCCCAGGGAAGCAGTGCACAGAGTACTTGGGGAAAGAACCAGCCAGACACCAATGCATCTTTCTCCATGCTCTCTTGAAAAGAGGACTCTAGCAGGATTAGAATGATAGTCTCATTCATGATGCAGTCTTGGAGGCACCTCACAATGACTCTGACGTTCCAATAATGTTGAAAGGACTGCACTCAGAGGATGTTCCTTGACACAGTTTAGGCCACATCGTGGCTCCAACATAGTCTCATCATTGGAGCTGAACAGTTTGATTGGATCATTCCAATCAAACAGTCCTGTTTATTGGATCATTCTACATCTGCTCAACCAATGTGGTCAAACCAGCTCTTTCCAAGAGGAAATAGGTTGAGCCTTGCCATACCTGGTGTTTGTGTATTAGAGCTCCTGAAGCTACTTTTGTATGTGGCTGCTGTTGGGATCAGTGCTGCTATGGGGTGGGCTCCAAGCCTGTCCAGTGAGGACGGTGTGGTTGGCCAGTGCTGGTTACATCTTTGCAAATCTCCCCTGCACCCTCTTCAATGCAATCATTGCTTTTATGCAATGTGGTCACCGGAACTGTATACAGTACCCAAGCTGCAGCCTAACGCAGGTCCATTGTAACCTTGTATTATGGGCCTTGAAAAATTGCACTTGGTGTCCTTGAATGTTGCTGGAAGTCTGGAGGTGGTTGGTGAAGGCAGAATTGGCAATGATATTCTGCACAGTTTAGGAGCCTACCAGTGCATTCTGCTAAATCCCAGCGAAGCTGCAGGAGGGCACCCAGCTTCTACAGAGCTGTACTCTTAGACAATGGGTATAGAGTGTGAAAATGGGCCCTTTAGCCCACTGTGTTGACCAGCAAGCATCCATCAAATCCAATTTTCTTTCCCTCTTTCATTTGTATTAACTGTTCTCCCCCACCCACCTCACCCCAACTGACACTAGGTGCACTTTACAGTAGCCATTTAATTGACCAACCTGCTTGCCTTTAGCGTGAGGGATGGATGAAACCGGAGCACCTGGAGAAATGGGGAGAGTTTGCAAGCCCCACACACTCAGGACTGAACCCAGGTTTCTGGAGTGGTGAGGCATCAGCACTATCTGCGATTATGCTGCCCCTCCTTTAAAGACTTTTCAAAAAGGTGAGCAGAAAATTGGTAAAGTAACTCCCATTTGTATAATGTTAGGAAATGAGGAAAAGATTGGCTAATTCCCTAAAGAACCAACACAATGGCAGAGTGAATTACAGTCACTTTGCATAAATCTGCATGCTTAAATCCCAGATTACTTGATGTCTTCTTTGAGTTTCTTTCTCCAGAAAGCAAGACGTTTTTTAAAAAAAATCAATTTCTCAATGTATTAATCCCTTTACGCTATTTCCCTTTCAGTCACCCTGTTTCTTTGTCCCTGTCCTCTGTGTAATTCACAGCTCCATTCTGTAAATGGCTTGAGTGACACATTCAATTACGCCATTCAGTGCCGAACAACATCAGTTTTCAGTTACTGTCTCTGACCTTGTGTTTAACCTCCTTGTCAATAGCGGCCTGCTTCTTCCCGAGCCTTCAGCGCAAAGGTTTGCCCTCTTTTTGCACATCTGGATTCCCTCAATCTACAGAAAAACCCGATTGTCCTCGAGCTACCTTCACTTGCCAAGACTATTGTGTGCAATTCTGAGCCTTGCATTTCAGACACGTGGCCTGTAATTGGACATAATAATTATTATTGAGATCAAGGGCTTGCAAAGGATGCAGAGGAAATTTATTAGAATGGTCACAGGTATAAGAGACTGTGGATGCACGGAGAGACTGGAAAACCTTGGAGCAGAGGCCAAGGGAAGATTTGATAGTTCAAAATCTCAAGAGGTTTGAATGGAGTAAATAAGAAATGTTTCCACTGACAGGAGAGTCGGTGTAGAGAGAACACAGATTTAAGATAATTGAGAATTGCAAGAGAGCCACAGATAATCCCCAGTGATTTTTGTTTTAGTGGGTGACTTTTAACTTTGGAAAAACTCTGCTTTTTAATGTGTAGTTATTTATTTTTGTGGAATTCTTTT
>JARFYF010000077.1:1337271-1349178 GCA_030265395.1 Rhina ancylostomus
TTTTTACCTGTACTACCTCAATGCACTCTGTACTAACTCAATGTAACAGCACTGTGTAATGAATTGACCTGTACGATCAGTGTACAAGACAAGCTTTTCACTGTACCTCGGTACAAGTGACAATAATAAACCAATGCCAAAACAATATCCATAGCATAAGAGGAGGACATTCAGTGCACTCTTGCAATGTTGTTATTCAGGAGCCCGCTCAGTTAGGTGGTGGTGTTGAGGTAACATTGGGAATCGAAAGCATGCAGAGGTATTTAAAGAGACCTGGAGTAACAACAGTGAAATGTAGGTGTGCAGACCGACTATTTGAACTAAATGTTTACTTATAACTGTCAGCCAGTGAATTGGAGGCATAGAATCTGAGCTAATAGCAAACATTCAAGAGTCAATTCACTTTGGAGAAACTGTTGATTCAAAGGAAACAATTTTTGACGGAGTGACTCCTGGTTTAAATCAAAAGGCTCATTCCTCCAGCAAAGTTGCAGTGCGTGGAGGACAGGGATATACAAATTACATGCTTAAAGTGAAAACAAAACAGTGAGGTTGCCAGACTTGATTGCCAAGATTATTATTCAATCACCTCCACTCCAAGTGGGAAGTGCTTACTCAAAAGTTGCTGAATGGCCTGTTTCCATTGTATAGTTCACAGAGGGAAATGTAGCCACCATAACAGCAATTATTCCAAGTTACGTCAGTTGTGTTGGGGAGTGGCCCGGCGTTATTTCTACATCCAAGAAAACATTTCACGAAACAGGAGGAAAAATACCAAACCAACCAAAGGACTAAGTGGTCCAAACTTACCGCTTCAGTTGGCGTTTTCTTCAGCTTTGTTCTATCGACTTTCATTTTTCTTTCTGTTTCTGCAATCTAGTTCTGCAAAACAGAAAGAATAATTTGAGTAAACAGGAAAGTTATATTGTAATAAAACATGGTCACAATAATGTCTTTTAATAAATCATGACTGGTAGGAAATTTTTAGAAACCATTTGCAGAAGTAAAACTGATGAACGCATCCACTTCTGTTTTTATTTCCTGCAACTAAAGAAGATATTTAATGATTTGTTTTCATGACATGGATAATAATCAGTTTTGCCAGTGTGGTCCATCTAGAATTAGCCCAAAAGGCAACTATGTAAATCATCTGTTGGGGCTAGATCACACGGGGTGACAGGCTACTTTATCCCAGATGAACCATATGAGTTACTCAATGTAAAGCACTTATATTGCTTCTTTTTGGATGCACAAGTTGCCATGGTGGGGTTTTAACATATTCTCCTCTGGAGTACTAGTCCAGTACAAAAGCACGTTATTACATCCACATACAGTTGCCTGCTGTACGAGCAAGAAGTGCCTGTGAACTATACAGAGCTCCGGTTAAAGAGGTAGCCATCCTCAGAGGCGTTGCATGTACTTGGACAGCAAACGTCAGCTGAATTTTTTTTTAATCCAAGATTTCTTCATTAGTCTCACGTACATCGAAACACACAGTGAAATGCATCTTTGCGTCAAATGTTCTGGGGGCAGCCTGCAAACATCACGAGGTGGCTGACCAGAGTGGCTGTTTTGGAAGTTATTCGGAGCTACAAGAAACGACTCACAAGCACGAGAAAAACAACACAGATGCTGGAAATCTGAAATCTTAAACTGCTGGAAAACACTCTGCAAGCAACACTTTGTACAAGAGAAACAGAAGCACAGGAGGAAGACAACATTTTGCTCATTGAGCAATCCCACTCCCTACTGCCTTACAGATACTTATCAAGTACCTATTGAACACAAGTTTTATCTGCCAGAGAAAATGTTTCAGGTCAATGACCTTCACACACGTAACCAGGAATAACACCACCGACACAGCAGAAGCAACTATCTATTGCAAGTGCTCAAGTATTTCACAGCCTCACAGATCCTGAAGCAACACGCTCGGTTTACAATCGCAAGTGTGAGGCTAGTTGGTCTTTCCAGGAATTCTAACCTCACCCAAAGAAACCGTGTGCTGTGGGAGTGGCATCAAAGTCAAGATCATATCAGCCATGACTTTATTAAGCATCAGAGCAGGCTCCTGGGACCATAGGGCTTACCTTGCCCTTCCTTATGCCTTTAGAGGGCTGGCAGCCAACAGTGAAGAACTCAACAGCAGAAAGAATGAGATCAGGCTGCCTGACCAAACCTGCAAAGAAGCAAAAGATTGGCCCATCTATTTTTTTTGTTTAAAGCAGCAGGAAACCATTCAATAGACAAGTTAGCTTGACCACAAGGGAAACAGAAGCCCTACTACTGCACTGTTTATTCACACTTTGAGCTATTTCTTCAAAGAGCAGAATTCAAATGCCAAACTGCAAAACTCCATTCAAAAAAGACATATGCAAGATCACCCAGTCCTAACCAACATCAGTTCTGCAATCAGACTAGACGAGCCTCAGCACAAACTTAAATATTTCTGCAAGATGAAACTGAACTCCACCAACATTTAAACCTTCCCCGCACAGTGCAAATTAAGAATCTGTCATTGAATTTTCATACCGATTATTTGAACTAAATCTTTGTTGAAGGAATTGGAGGTATAGAATGGTTTATGTCGGAGCTCACAGCAAACAGTTGATTCCATGCCAAAAAGTCAATCTATTTTCAAAAAAGGTTGATTCAAGGAGTAGTGGAAATAATTTTTGACAGAGCAACTTCTCGCGATAAAAAAATGCAGTCTGTGAAGGATAGCGAAACGCAAACATTGCGCTTAAAATCAAAATCAATTAGAGCAGCAAGTCAGTCCTTGAGACAGTTTTGGGACATTTGGGCAGTCCACCAGGAAACTAAGTCCTTTGACACTCCTCTGAAATAACCTGAGAAGGGCAATTTGCTCAAGATCTACTGGGTACAGGCTGTATTGGTGAGGACCATATTCTATAAGTGAAAAATAAAATTGGTTGGAAAGGAAGAAAATTATTTTCAGAAGCATCCACTGTAGATAACAGAAAGGAGAGTGGAAGGGAACTAATGGCAAACTGGGTTAAGTACATGCAGTCTTGGACCTATTGAGAGACAAAATGGGCAACATGGCATATTCTTCATTGTATTCCTCCAACATGTTCAGCACAGAAATATACTGCACACTACTCAGTGCAACTTGCTCAGGTATTATTCAAGCCTCCTCCTGTATCCCATTTCATTAGTATAACTCTCTACACTCTCCTCTCTTTAATTGTAAGCATCTGTATTTTACCCTTTAAGTGCATTGAAACTACTTGTCACAACTACCCTGCCTAAATTCGTTGCAGAATTCCCTAATTAATTTATTGATGGCCACTAGTAGGTTAATTGGTTTATTATTGTCCCATGTACCAAGGTGGTGAAAATTTTTGCATTGCATACCATCCAAATAGATCATTTCATCATGTCAGTGCATTAAGGTAGTACAAGGGAAAGCAATGACAGGATGCAGAATTAAGGATGCAGAGAAAGCACAGTGTCGGCAGACAATAAGGTGCAAAGACCATAACGAGGTAGATTGTGGGGTCAAGAGTCCATCTTATCATATTAGGGGAACATTCAATAGTCTTATAACAGCGGGATAGAAGCGCCTTTGAGCCTGGTGGTATGTGCTTTCAAGCTTTTGTATCTTCTGCGAGGGGAGACAAGGGAGAATGCCCTGAGTGGGCAGGGCATTTGGTTATGTTGGCTGCTTTACTGAGGCAGCAATAAGTGTAGATGGAGTCCATGGAGGGGAGGCTGGATTCCGTGATGTGCTGAGCTATGTCCACAACTATCTGCAGTTTCTTAGTGTCTACTCCATCAATCAAAATAATAAAATCCCGTCAGGACAGCTCCCACCCTTGAGGGGAGAAAGGGTTTGGCCTGTTTCTCTCATTCCTGCCATCAACCTGCAATATCTTTCCACCTCTCCAATGTTTCAATATCCTTCGCAAAATATTGGAACCAGGATGCTGTTGCGGTCTAATCAAGGTTCAATTAGTATTATAGTCTCTACTCCAGTTTACTCTCTCTGGAGCCAAACCTTTCTTGCATTGACCTCTTCTACTGCTTCTATGCTCTTCCAGCTCCTTTTGCTTCTCAACCTGCACTGCATGGAAGCACACCTACAACTTTAAATATGTCAGCAAAAATATCATGCTCCCACTCGACTGTCACGTGACAATGAGATTCCTGAGCTGCACATTTTACACATATATAAATGTGCCTACTCTACTGTCGACCATCACATCATTCAACCCAAGTTGACAGACCTTCACGTTACTTCTGGCAAAAGGGTGCAGCGAGTAGAACTGCTCACTCTCAACATTAGAGACTTGGGTTTGATCCTGATCTTTGATTCTGCGTGTAGAGTTTGCACATTCCGCCGTGACTGCAGAGAGCATCGTTTCCTCCCACATCTCAATGACATGAGGGTTGGTAGGTTAATTAGCCACAGTCGCTTTATCTGGAGGTGTACAGTTGAGTGGTAGAATTGGGGGTGAGATCATAGGACCACGAGATAATGGAACTGAATTAGGCCATTCGGCCTCTCAAGTCTGCTCCACCATTCAATTATGGCTGATTCTTTTTCTACCCCATTCTCCTCCCTGTAACCTTTAACCCCCTACACCAATCAAAAGCCCATCAATCTTTGCTTTAAATACAACCAATGACAGCCTCCACGGCCCTCTGTGGCAACAGATTCACCACCCTCTGGCCGAAGAAATTCCTCCTCATCTCAGTTCTAAAGGGACGTCCCTTTATTCTGAGGTTGTGTCCTCAGATTGTAGATGCGGATGTCGTGAGAATAAAATGGGATTAGTTCAGGTGACTATTTGGTTAGCGTGGACAAGGTGTGCCCAAGGGCTGGTTTCCATGCTTTATGACCCTATAAAAACATGGAAGTTACTTGCTCCTTTTCTAACAACTAGGCAGAGGGCTAAGAGACTTTAAAGTCTCAAAACTTGGTACCTGAAGTTATTCAGCACCTGGGAGAGAGAGATGAGATGCTAAACAAACCTACAGGGAGCCACAGAGGAGCCAGCTGCTGGGGAAGAGACTCTGACCCACAGGGCTCAAACAATATTTGTCCTCAACCCCCGCACACACTCGCCACCCCAACAAGGTCTTCCCCTGACAGAGAAATCAAAGTCAAACTGAACAGATCTGGGTCGACATAAAAACAAGCAGCATCCAGTCAGTCTCTCGAATCCTGGGAACATTTCCATCTAACAGCATGACAACTGAGAGCTGCAACCTTTAGACACAATCATAGTGGATAGAATGAATCAATGTAATGAGCAATACCAGGCAATGACTCAAACTTACAAGTAGATATACAAAAAACACTTTCCATGCAATACACCATTTTTCTTATCAAAACGTGCTGCAAGGAGAGGTTGGACAAACTTGGTTGGTTTCCATAAAATCACAGAACAGTACAGCACAATACAGGCCCTTCGGCCCATAATGTTGTGCTGACCTTTAAACCTCACCTCAGAGTATCTACCCCTATCCTCCCACATATCCCTCTATTTTAAATTCCTCCATATGCCTATCTAGCAATCTCTTGAATTTGACCAATGTACCAGCCTCCACCACCGCCCCAGGCAGCACATTTCATGCTCTAACCACTCTCTAAGTAAAATACCTTCTTCTGATATCTCCCTTGAACTTCCCACCCATTACATTAAAGCCATGCCCTCTTGTATTGAGCATTGGTGCCCTGGGAAACAGGCGCTGCCTGTCCACTCTATCTAGTCCTCTTAATATTTTTTGCACCTCTATCATGTCTCCTCTCATCCTCTGAAGCGGCAGAGGGATTAGTTTAGTTTGGCGTTTAATAACTAGTTTAATTAGCTCAGCACAACATCGTGGGCCGAAGGGCCTGTCCCTGTGCTGTACTGCTCTATATTCGATATTCCATGAACTATGACAAATTTTTTAAATCCATTCTGCAAGTTTAATAATCTCTTGGAAATGACCATTATCCCTTTGGTAACTTAGAAATCGCATTCTGTAATCTAAATATTGGCCAGGAGGATGAAAAACTGTCACGAGGCACGCTCGCTAGACCTGCAAGACATTTTCATGTCTCATTCAAGGTTAACAGCTAACACTGCAGCCTAAGGTTACATTACTCAAATCCAATGTGGGGCTCAGTTTCACAACTCTTTAACTCTGAAGTTGAGAGTCCCATCACCGACTCAAGCTGGCCCCCAGGCGTCCAAATGGGACTGAATGGAACCCACCAAGAATATCTGGGACCTATTAAAAGGCACAAAGCAATGACATGCTCCAAGTTCTGCACTGTCATCCCTGTCACATGTTGAATGCTGAACATGTCCTGATGTCATTTAAACACCGTACCAAAACCAGTATTTGAGTGTTTCATTTCAAGACTAAGGCTGAAGTCCTCCAAATTCATTTTAATTAAGCCTTTCTCATCACTTTAGTAACTGGAACCAGTTAAAGATTATACCTCTCACCTCAAAATTGGCTTGCAAGCTGCCCCACTGAAGCTGCACCAAGCTCTGGTATGCACTAATAATGCAACCGGATAGGAGCAGTTACTGGCCGAGTCCCTTTGTGGATTAATCCCTCAGTGGATTAACAACCCAAGCTCTCTGCCCCCTAGCTTGCTCAACAAACCCAAGTCTAGAGCTCACGAGTCAAAGGGACAAGGTAAGGAAAGCACCAAGTTGGCAAGCACTTTCATTTAGTTCCAACAGCAGCAGAAAGCTGTTGGGGAAGATTTTAATTTTATTGTGGGGGGGTACTAACAAAAAGGATTGGACTTGGGAGGGGGAAAAAAAAATAGCAAATGCTGCCATCCTTTGGTGTAAATGACAGCCAAGCTCACACCATCACAAGAGGGATGTGCATACCCTTGGGAATAAATTCAAGCTTCCTTATTGGATCATAACTGGCCCTCAACTTCGCTCAATTCACACCAGTTTGTTCACTTGCTTGACGTATGGTTGTAGCACCCAACTGAAAAGAATGGTAGGAGAATATTGAATGATCTTGGGTCAAATCACACAACGCTGCTCATTTTCATTCTCCCCCTCAGAAGATCTACACAAGTGATAAATTCAAGAGACAAAACATTCATCTGCCATCACATATCACAGTGATCAGCACTGGTGTTTAATGGTTTCTAAAAACAAACAGCATCCAGTCAGTCTCTCAAAATCCTGGAAACATTTACATCTGACTGTGGGAGTCTTCTGTGGCTCCTTCATTAAAAGCTGTGTCATCTATTATTCAACAACTTTCACTTTCAATCAATCCAAGTGTATTTTTAGATCACAGCAAGATGCAAAGTCGTCCAGTTATGTAGAGCACAAATCTTGCAATATCGTGTGCGTGATGTAGACATGTCTGGCACCAGCCAGTGTTAAATAAAAACATACCCTACTTGAAAAGGTAAATGTCCTTTCACACCACACTTTGAAAATCGACAAACGGTTATTAACAGCAAAATGGAGCACTTAGACAATCAGCAACAGTCTTTATCTTCTCCATTATCTACAGCAATGGCAGTGAAACAGACAAGATCGCTGGCCAGAATCAGAAGATCAGAAAGTCAAATTGACACTATTTGAAAACGAGCATGGTTTCATGTCAACTGCACGTCAGTCAATTTGCACTAAAATATCAGGACAAGAAGCTGCCTGCACACAGCCAAGGACAAAAATGAGCACGCCTGGTAGCCCAGCAAAAGGTTACATGGTTAATACCACTTCAACTGCTGCGAAAATGTGTGAAGTGCCTTCAGTTTCAATACACAGCCTGCCTGCATTAGAAGCCAGCACTTCAGTTTAAGGAGAGAATTGAACTTATCGCCACTGTCAAAAGCCATCAGGCCTCAGTGCCCGACCAGCTGCTAGCCTTTCAGGGAGCAACATCCAAGCTGGATTGCAGGAAAAGGAACAGCAAAATTTTAGCTCCAACCGAGTCTGGTAGATAAAGATCAGTGAACCACTCAAATGGAAGTTTTCCACATTCGCAACTTGGGATGCATCCGAAATTCAGATAAAAATAACCATTTCCAACTCATCTTAATCCAAATGCAAGGAGTTTCTCATCATTTGTCTTCCCCATACTAAGATGCAAATCTTGTTTAAGTTTGTTGGGATTCATCGAAGTCAGAAGATCCTGGGTCCAAAGCTCACGACAAGATTCAACAGCGACCTCAACAATGTGCACTGCAGTAGGAGTTTCCCCTCGGCATTACCAAAAGCAGATAATTAATTCAGCATGGAGGGAACTTGACTGTCATAATCAATACAACACCCACTTCAGCCTGATGGATTAATAGGGCACCTGGGATATCTGCTAGATCTGGTTCTGTTGTCAATTTACATCTATTTTCTTTTTGGTCTTTCATAAACGCTTTAACCTGTAGTACTATGATTGGGTTCCTTGGCGACAAGATGACTCCAAAATGCCAACACAGCCTAGCTGGCCTGGTGCACAAAATTTAATAAACAATCGCTTTCAGCGGATTTTATCTATAGGAACATCAGGCACCAATTAGTCATTTTTGATGTTCGGTCCACTTTACAGCCCTTTTTATAATGCATGTCCTGCTTAAGAATTTCAGATGGCATTTCAAAAGAACTGCATGTCAACGTTAATCCACCAGAGATTACAAATCATAGACACCATCAGTTTGCAGAGACCACAGTACACCTTTGCAAGCCCAGAATGAAACGGGTTCAGCACAAACACACATCGTGTGCTGTACACAATTAAAGGGTTGCTTAGATTTACCAATCTTAAGGCTTCAAAACAACAAAGCGAGTATTCGATTTGGAGGCAAGAAATGTTTCAATCCCTGGCAAAGGCATACAGATTAAGGATCAAAAATAGGCACAGACTTGTATGCACGTGGGTGGATTTTGTAAGGAGGGAACGTCCCCAAAGAGAGCAGGGGGAACCCCTACCACTACAACCTCTGCAGAGGGTGTGTGAATGGAAGATGGCAAGTGAATGTGAAAGGCTGGTAAAGTGTAGGCCTGATGTTCCAAAAATGCAGACCCCAAGATTTTCAGTTGTACGTTACTTGCAACCAAAGAAAAATCTTTCCCTTCTCCCAAGTTTTCCATTTGGTCACGTTAACAAGCTTCGGAGTTACTCACTACCTGCCTTTCAGGTCTTCAAGAACTGAAAGGCACCAACACAAATCCAGTATGTGAAAGACAAATCTAATTAAGTTTGATCACGTTAAACAGGAAATTAAGGGTGCAGTGATGCAAGTGAGTGATATTGTGACACGATGGAGTAGAATACAGTGCCTATAAACAGACCACTTCCAGCGAATGAGTGAAATATACACAAGAGATATTCTGAAGGTTCTTAAAGTTGGAATACACTATAAGCACTAGTGAACAACCAAGTCTATGTTAACACTCAAGAACAGGCAAGAAGGGATTAAGAAAAAAAGAGATATGGAAATTGTGCAGGAAAACAGTATCTGCTTTCATAGATGATAAACAATGATACACATAGACTGGGCTCAAAAATCTCTTTTTATACAATGGAACAGCAGTCACCTAGTAAAACCAGAGAATTATTTTCTACTCTGTTTAAGTGATATGGCAGGAATAAAGGTTTTGCTACTTTATGGTTATGTTAGTATATTGGTTATTCAAACCATTAAATAAATCTGGAATTTTCTAAGTTGCACCAGCTACAATGACTTACACGAGTTTCATTAAAATCCATCTGGTTCTCTAACATTGCTCGAGGAAATCTGTCATTCATTCCTCGTCTGACCCAGGTGCAGCTCCAGACCCACAACATGGGCGATTCTTAACTAACTGCCCTCCAAAATGGCCCAGCAAGCTACTTAGTTACAAGGTGCATAAGCTTGCAGAACACATGCTGGCCCTGCCTGCAACACCTATATCTTGTAAACAAATTCAGAACTCAAACATGTGAAACATGCAGACCATTTCCAAAGCTGGGTTACAGCAGAAGGTGTAGAATGGGATAAATACTCGGTGCACTGAGTTGATGAATGAGACACCTCTCAACCAACAGTACAGTAAAACAATGGCCAATGGTTTAAGTGCACAAATGCAGAGTGACAATTCAAATGTGCACTTTACCAAGGAAATTAATGAGTTAATTAGTGGCTAGATGGATATGACATGCATGATTTGTATGCAGCCAGTCATAATTGGTATGAATGAGAATCTTAGCTCCAGTTGCAAAGTAGCATCAGCAGAGAATAAATCATAATAAAAGCCCACTTCATTTACTTACAGTGAAAGGAAAGGCAGCTGATGCAAGCAACATAAATACACATCACCCACAGCAGAGGAAAATCAATGCCATTTCATTATTAAAAAAACACATTTATGAGAGGTCAGTGCAAGCACATTCTGCCCAAACCAGAGAGAAGTGAAAACAAATGCTGCAACAGTCCTGAAACCAAACATCAGAGTTGGCAACAGTGCTGGACAACTGAAAGGAAATAGGTGGTGGTGTAATAATGCACGCTTTAGCGAAAGACAAGCTGCAACGATCAGAACATCTGGTACAAAATTAACGATTTAACATCAGACATGCAACATTTGTATATCTGCCACCCTCCTGTCCACCTTCACTTGATAGTTAGAAATGGCTGCCTTATGGACTCAGTGGGTTGAAAAATATTTTGGTTCCCATTAGAGCGGAAGAGATGTGTTTTCTTCCAAGGAATGTTCAGTGCCACTAAATAGGTGCAGTTTTTATTAATCCACACTCGAAACAGGCCTTTAATCATCTCTATTCACTATTTTTTTTTTACAAATGATTCAAAGCTATATATTTTCAAAAAGCAAAAGGCAACTTCTTGATTGGACATAAGTTCATCACCGACACTTGTAGGGAATTTTCAATTCAAATGATTCAACATATCTTTGTAAGTGAAGGCATGAGAAGCGTCATGACATACTCTTATCTTGATGCTAGTAGTTACAGACATACACACACGGCCCATTCGCACTTGATACAGCATCAGATTCAAGACCTCTCCCCATCATGACACAATTCAAAAATAAAACATTCCTCCAGCAAAATATACCTGGCCAAAATTGATGAGATTTGAACCATGAATTTCATTGGTTTATCTCAAGAAAACATTCAATTCCATTCGAATGAACTCCTCAAACTGGGCACCCAGCACAGAATTAGCACAACCTTGCAGTTCTGAGCAAAGGGGGGGGACAGGCATTAGATGCAGGGAAAACAGGGAGATTTCAGGGAGGAGAATCCCCCTTACCTCATTGATCCCACTGGGTCACGAAGGGAGAGCACTCCATTTATCCAAAAGGAACATTCCTTTCTCTCCTGCCTATCCTACCGTCCAAGTGATCCTTGCTATATAGACCACAAGTATCAGCAAAAGAGGTGCAGGTGCTGTTGTTGGTTTGTACCCAATAAATGATGCCTGGGCTGAAGTCCACTGCTGCAACACCTCCACAAGATCCAGGCAAACACTTGCAATGTAGCCCACTGCTTTACAGAGATCAGCGAGTTCTGATGTCACACTCAACAGTGCCGCCTAAAAGACTTGCATCGCACCACCAGGTATAAATACCTGTACCGAGTGACTTGTTTCTCATTATTACTTTGAAATCTACATGTTTCTTTTAAAAATAAGTTTTTTCTGGGAATGCTGTCACACTGGGTACATTGATGAGAGATTCATTTTTGGTTTTGCATCTACTGAAACGTTATGAAATAAAAACACACAGAAGCCACAGAAAGGGTGCAGAGGAGATTTACAAGGATGTTGCCTGGATTGGGGAGCATGCGTAATGAAAGCAGGTTGAGTGAACTCAGCCTTTTCTCCTCGGAGCGACGGAAGATGGGGGGGGGGGAAGGAACCTAACAGAGGTGTCCAAGATGATGAGAGGTATTGATCGTGTGGATAGT